>VONZ01002819.1:0-36132 GCA_012976165.1 Labeo catla | reverse complement strand
TTTTTAATCATACTATTAAGTTTATGTTTTTATGCACAAAAAAAAATTTATAATAAATTTTACATACAGACTTTGGGAAAATAATAGTTTACCGTTTAAACTGAATCTGGTTCAGGAATGGCAGAATTTCTCTGATTCTGCATTGAATGTTGGTCTTTCTGAGGTTCACAGTGATTTGTTGATTTCTGTGCTGCAGGAAATAATGAAGCTCTTCCCAGTTTAGGGAACAGGAAGTCAGATCATTGTTCACTTTCTGCAGGAAGCATCGAGTCAGTTCTTCTTCCTGAGCTTCATAGACACATTCAACCATCTTCTGGAGAGTCACGGTGGACAGACTATACACACACACACACACACGCACACGTTTATTATATTTGTATATTATTATTACGGATACAAAATCAAAAACTTTAAATGTTTACAACAGTCAGACCTGAGAGTCACTGGTCCCTGGTGACACAGTAGGACAGACACAGAAACAGAGTCAATCTTGTATTCACTGAGGTTCAAACACTGGACAGTCCAGAGTCTCAGAAGGATGGCCAAGCCCCTTAGGATCCTGGACTGATTTCTCTCTGAGTGCTGTTTATCATTTGGATCAAGTGTGAGCTTGTTAACAGTGATGGGAGCTCGGACCTCCATAAACCTCAATGCCTGCACTGCTCTCATCACCATATAACCACTCAACCTGAAACAAACAAACAAAAAACATGTAAATAGATGGAAATCACCATCTAGAAACATAAAAAAAACAGACAAAAAAAAAAAAAAATAGCATTTGAAATGTTAAAGGCACAATACATTCGATTTTTGCAATGAAATATCCAAAACCTCTAGATATTTTGTTAACCAATGTGCTAACATTATGCTAAATGTACCCAACAATGTTTAAATCAAGAGAAATTCACAATTTTAACCAGTGAAATGGTCTGTGTCCTTCTGTCATGTCAATAGCGTCATTTCCCCTCCATCTTCAGTTGTTGAAAGAAACCACGTGAAACACAGCGTGTTTATTGGAAAAAAAAAATGGGGAAGAAGCAGTGGTAGCACCAAAGCCAACAATCTCTGTTTGCATCTAGCAAGCCACAGCTGTTTGTTTTACACATTCACGATGTGCCATAATTATGCATGATCATTGGCTAAGGGTTCTGCCAAAAATAACCCAAATCCCATGACTCCGCTCTCTGTCACTGTCTCATCCAGCTACATCTTTGTTATTGTTTTGAATAAATGATCTCTAGCAGTGAAACATATGGTGCCTTTAAGTTCATTTCTCATGCTGTCTGTACCTGAGTGTGTGTATGTTTGTGATGTGTCTGAAGAGAAGCCTTGTTCCTCTGATAGAGATGTTTTTAGGTTTTAGAGTGAGGTCGAGTCTTTCAGAAGAGAAACGTAAGAATCTCCCCACAGATCTGCAGGTTTTATTGGGTAAATGTCTTTCCAAACTGAGGGAGAAACCAAGAACCTCAAACAGTGAAGTCACCAGCTCTGTATTCTCTCTTAACTGGACCAATTTAACTAGAGTTAACAAACACTCCTCAGAACATCTGAAAAACACAAATACAAAAATACAATAAATAAAAACACAATAAAATCACTACAAAACACGAACATTACAATTGGAAAAAGAAATTAATGTATTGCATTTTCTGAGCAAATTCTAAAAGACCACATTGAGAACTGAAATGTGTTCAAAGTAATATCAATAACTTTGTCAAATTTTGGTTGAATGGATTGTGTGGACTGAATCGTACAGTTCAATGGCCTGTATTATAATAAACAACAAGGCAAGACAAGACAAGGAAGGGCAGAGACCAAAACCCACTGGTGCATTACATGACAATCAGACACAGAACAGAAGGACATAAATGAGAAGGAGGGAGGACAGGTGACATAAATGAACAGCCTGAGGACTTGAAAGCCATAATTAAACAAAGACAAGAAAAGACATGAGTGTCACAAAATAAACACCAACCAGAGTAAGATTTTCTCACCTCAGCTGTGAGATGTAGGGCAGACACTGAAGAAAACTCTTCCCTTCACTCTCTTTCTCTGAACATCCTCTCAGATCTACTGGTTTCTTCTGTGTTTGTAGTTTCAGCACTTCCAGGAGGACGGAGCTCTTTCTCTGTGAGAGATCTATGATCCAGACATCAGGTGACTGGAAAACTGACTGTAATGCTGGAAGGAAACTCCTGCCTGTTTGAGTCTCATAGTTCTTCACATGTGAGCAAAGAGCCAGCAGGAAATCACTCTCATAAAATATGTAAGTCAGTCTATAATCAGAAGAGCTGGTGCAGACTGATGATAACTGTTTCAGCATCTGTTCTCCTGTCTGTGTCTCAATCTCTGCTGCTTTAATGAAGAGTTGCAGAAGAAATTTGCTTAGATCACGTTTACTCAGATTAGAGAATCTGTAACAAAATGGAAATGAGAAATGTGAATAAACAGAGAAAACACAGAACTGATCACAGCTATGATGTGATTAAATAATGCAAAATAACAATAAACAGTGTTTTGTTTCTGGTTTTCAGCTCACATTAAACACTTTTTAAATCACACAGTATATGTGAATAATGAATTTACAATTTTGATAACTGTACAATCCTTAAATAATGGCATCAGATACAACACAGACTTACACTGAACACAAGTCTTGTTCTTGAAGGGACAGTAAAAGATGAAGTTTCATGAGACCCAGCACAGCAGAAGTGCCACATATGAATGAGGTAATTAAATAATTAATTTTAATCTAAAATGGGATAAACTGACACAGTATTTAATATAGCCCTATTCAATATATCCATGTAAAAAGTTTATATGGTACTCAGTTTTAAATAGTCACATTTAAAAAAAAATAATAATTTATAATAATTTATCCTTACAGAATCAGAATTAGCTTTATTCTGGTCGTAATATAGCTTTTTTCTCTATGTGCATGCGTCAAATTGTGTTGAAAATTAAAAAATAAAAATAAAGAAATAAATAAAAATTAAAAATTAAAAAAGTATTGCAAAGACCAGTCACATCTATGACACATACTGTCCATTAATAACAAACTCATCACAAAAACAAATATTAGCACAATTGTATAAAAATACAGTATGTATACCAAGGTATAAAATTAATCTTGTATTTTACAGAAAAATTGTGATTAAATAATATAATATAATATAATATAATATAATATAATATAATATAATATAATAATACGCACACTGACGCATTTCAGTCTTCCTCAGAGTGTGTCATCAGTGTTTTAGTCATTTTTAATGCTTGTATTGTAATGATCATAATAGGAATAAAAGCTTGTTAACTTTTTTTGGACCAGAAGAAGTGCCTTGGATTTCTTTCTTGTAATTGTTGCTCCAAACCAAACCAAAGAGCACCTTCTGGGATTATTCAGGTCCCTCAGCAAGTAGCACTTCAAGACGTCTCCTACCATTTGTATTTCTTTATACTTGAGTCCAAGTTCAAAATAAAACTATAAACTGCTCCACTGGAAACGCACAGAGCTGTATGAACCACTGCAAGCTGTACAGTAAATGAATGTTTGTCTGAACTCAACTAGTTTTGCAAGAGAATGAGAGAAATGCGAAAGTTATCAGAGTGAATGCAAATTTTCTCAGAGGAACACAACACTTTTTTGTGCAGTAACTGCATTCTTGAATAACAGCCGTATCTCTGTTATATGCTCTTTAAACACACCTGAAAAATGTGGTGCTCGTCAGGACTAACTGGATTTTGGCTCAATTAAATGATAGAGAATATAAGTATAATTAATCATATTGATCTACTGACACACGCCATCATGACTAGTGTTAACAGTGAACTGTTATTGTCAGCTACATCATTTAGCACATGTACTTTGGCAGCATCTGATGGTTGAATCTACAATGATGTCCCATAAATATCTGTATCTCCCCCTGCACAAAAACTGCTCTTAGATTTAGCCATTGACACACAAATGAGATCAGATGTAGTGAATGATCAGAATGAATCACTCTATAGCAAACACTGAAACAAAACAGAGCCCCTAATCTAAAGACCCTCATTAAGACCAGAAAACATGATCCAGCTTATGCAGAAATCAGATTTCATAATAACTGTAAGTCAACAGAGATTTTCTCACCTCAGCTGTGAGATGTAGGGCAGACACTGAAGGAAACTCTTCACTTCACTCTCTTCCTCTGAACATCCACTCAGATATACTGGTTTCTTCTGTGTTTGTAGTTTCAGCACTTCCAGGAGGACGGAGCTCTTTCTCTGTGAGAGATCTATGATCCAGACATCACGTGACTGGAAAACTGACTGTAATGCTGGAAGGAAACTCCTGCCTGTTTGAGTCTCATAGTTCTTCACATGTGAGTAAAGATCCAGCAGGAAATCACTCTGATCACAACCACCATAAAAACTAAACTCTTTAACAAAAGGGAAGGTTTTGTAGCTGCACACAGATGACAGATGAGTCGAGAATCTTGTTCCTGAATATTTGTCAGTTTCTCCTGCAGCAACACAGAGATTCAGCAGGAATCTTACTGCAGACATCCTTGTTTCTTCATTAAAAATGTACCAGAACCTGATAATATAAAATCAACATCCAAACACTTCATTAAATTCAGTCAGTTTTCATTAATACACTACTTCACATCATACACAAATAAACAATTCAACAAGACCCAGGGATCTAATTTGATAATGTTTTAGCTGAAATGCAGATCAATGGGATGTCATTCGTGCAAAGTCTGTGAGTATGAAGGAGAAAGATGGGGAATTTCTTGGTCCAGTCTTAAGTCTTAAGGCCCGTTCACACTAAGGAAAGTAATAATCATTCTCATTCTATAAGAACAGCCAAGTCTGTACCATAACTATAAGAGCAGCAACACAGGAAAAATATCATTATATTTACTTTCAGAATATTTTTAGTCGTTGTTCAGTCTGTATTTCACACAGTGTGATGAGAAACAGTTTAATCTGCTCTGAAACAATCAGAATACAAGAGAGCTCATGTCTTGAAGCAAAGTACACACTGAAATGAATAATTTTCTGCATCATCTCTGATGAAATGGGTCGTGTTTTCTCTGAATGTGTGCTGTTTTAATCTGACTGCTTGAATGAATTCACTTACTGGATCATTGACTATAAACTGTACAGGAGTTTATCAGTTTAAAATGATTTGATCACAGAAGAGCAGAAACATGATGATGTCTCTTGTTGAAAATCTTGCTTCTTTTTGCGTTTATTTCCATGATAATACATTGAATGGAATTTTTTTTTCTTACCCTGTGCTCATCTCTTGACATGCTCTGTCTTTGGGAAGTTCATCCCACAGTTAAGATCTCCCAAATTAAATGATAGAGAATGTGAATATAATCTCATATTGATCTACTGACACACTCCATCATGACTAGTGTTAACAGTGAACTGTTATTGTCAGCTACATCATTTAGCACATGTACTTTGGCAGCATCTGATGGTTGAATCTACAAAGACGCCCCATAAATACACCCATAATTTGTGCTTGTTCATCTACAGATATGATGAGTATTCACATCCACAGCAGCTGTATCTCACCCTGAACAAAAACTGCTCTTAGATTTAGCCATTGACACACAAATGAGATCAGATGTAGTGAATGATCAGAATGAATCACTCTATAGCAAACACTGAAACAAAACAGAGCCCCTGATCTAAAGACACTCATTAAGACCAGAAAACATGATCCAGCTTATGCAGAAATCAGATTTCACAATAACTGTGTAATGGCGATCTACTTCTTTCGGTTCTCCACCATTTCCATAGGGGGATCAGCACAAAGGATTTGACGTGTAAAACCACAAACTTGTTGTGTACTTTCGTTTGTCAGGATACAACAAACTTAAGAACTATTTACACTTCTTCAAGCTTCAAATTAAATATGGATTCAAAGAACAGTCAAAAGACTGTCTAACACCAACCCATTCCTCCTCCTCCTTGTTCAACGGACGCTTACATATACGCATTACGTGTAAAACTGAAATCAACCTATGAAAAGTATGATATTACAGATATTACAGAATACGCAAACTGTATATCAAATAACAATAACAATGACTCTAATACAAATAATATAATATTATAGAAAAATACTACAAATTACTTTATGTTCTTTATGGCTCTAACAAACTGTAAGTTGCCAGAGATTTTCTCACCTCAGCTGTGAGATGTAGGGCAGACACTGAAGGAAACTCATCACTTCACTCTCTTCCTCTGAACATCCACTCAGATCTACTGGTTTCTTCTGTGTTTGTAGTTTCAGCACTTCCAGGAGGACGGAGCTCTTTCTCTGTGAGAGATCTATGATCCATTCATCAGGTGACTGGAAAACTGACTGTAATGCTGGAAGGAAACTCCTGCCTGTTTGAGTCTCATAGTTCTTCACATGTGAGTAAAGATCCAGCAGAAAATCACTCTGAACATCAGCATCATAATCATCAAACTCTTCATCAAAAGGGAAGGTTTTGTAGCTGCACACAGATGACAGATGAGTCGAGAATCTTGTTCCTGCATCTTTGTCATTTTCTACTGCAGCAACACAGAGATTCAGCAGGAATCTTACTGCAGACATCCTTCTTTCTTCATCATCAATTTCCCAGAACCTGATAATATAAAATCAAAAACCAAACATTTCATTAAATTCAGTCAGTTTTCATTAATACACTACTTCACATCATACACAAATAAACAATTCAACAAGACCCAGGGATCTAATTTGATAATGTTTTAGCTGAAATGCAGTGCAATGGGATGTCATTCGTGCAAAGTCTGTGAGTATGAAGGAGAAAGATGGGGAATTTCTTGGTCCAGTCTTAAGTCCTGTTCACACCAAGGAAAGTAATAATCATTCTCATTCTATAAGAACAGCCAAGTCTGTACCACAACTATAACAGCAGCAACACAGGAAAAATATCATTAAAATTACTTTCAGAATATTTTTAGTCATTGTTTAGTCTGTATTTCACACAGTGTGATGAGAAACAGTTTAATCTGCTCTGAAACAATCAGAATACAAGAGAGCTCATGTCTTGAAGTAAAGTACACACTGAAATGAATAATTTTCTCCACCATCTCTGATGAAATGGGTCGTGTTTTCTCTGAATGTGTGCTGTTTTAATCTGACTGCTTGAATGAATTCACTTACTGGATCATTGATTATAAACTGTACAGGAGTTTATCAGTTTAAAATGATCTGATCACAGAAGAGCAGAAACATGATGATGTCTCTTGTTGAAAATCCTGCTTCTTTTTTGCTTTTATTTCCATGATAATACATTGAATGGAATTATTAATCATTAATTTATTTATTTTCACACCTCTGTGCTCATCTCCTGACATTATCTGTCTTTGGGAAGTTCATCCCACACTTTAAGATCTCCCAAATTAAATGATAGAGAATGTAAGTATAATTAATCATATTGATCTACTGACACACGCCATCATGACTAGTGTTAACAGTGAACTGTTATTGTCAGCTACATCATTTAGCACATGTACTTTGGCAGCATCTGATGGTTGAATCTACAAAGACGCCCCATAAATACCCCCATAATTTGTGCTCAAAATCTACAGATATGATGAGTATTTACACCCACAGTCAGCTGTATCTCACCCTGAACAAAAACTGCTCTTAGATTTAGCCATTGACACACAAATGAGATCAGATGTAGTGAATGATCAGAATGAATCACTCTATAGCAAACACTGAAACAAAACAGAGCCCCTGATCTAAAGACACTCATTAAGACCAGAAAACATGATCCAGCTTATGCAGAAATCAGATTTCACAATAACTGTAAGTCGACAGAGATTTTCTCACCTCAGCTGTGAGATGTAGGGCAGACACTGAAGGAAACTCTTCACTTCACTCTCTTCCTCTGAACATCCACTCAGATCTACTGGTTTCTTCTGTGTTTGTAGTTTCAGCACTTCCAGGAGGACGGAGCTCTTTCTCTGTAAGAGATCTATGATCCAGACATAAGGTGACTGGAAAACTGACTGTAATGCTGGAAGGAAACTCCTGCCTGTTTGAGTCTCATAGTTCTTCACATGTGAGCAAAGATCCAGAAGGAAATTACTGTCATAAAATATGTAAGTCAGTCTATAATCAGAAGAGCTGGTCCAGACTGATAATAACAGTTTCAGCATCTGTTCTCCTGTCTGTGTCTCAGTCTCTGCTGCTTTAATAAAGAGTTGCAGAAGAAATTTGCTTAGATCACTTTCACTCAGATTAGAGAATCTGTAACAAAATGGAAATGAGAAATGTGAATAAACAGAGAAATCACAGAACTTATTACAGCTATGATGATTAAATAATGCACAATAATAAACAATGATTTGTTTCTGGTTTTCAGCTCACATTAAACACTTTTTAAATCAGTATGTGTCAATAATGAATTTACAATTTTGATAATTGTACAAATCTTAAATAATGGCATCAGATACAACACAGACTTACACTGAACACAAGTCTTGTTCTTGAAGGGACAGTAAAGATGAAGTTTAATGAGACCCAGCACAGCAGAAGTGCCACATTTGACTGAGGTCATTAAATAACACTTAATTTTCATCTAAAGTGGGATAAACTGACACCGTATTTAATATAACTCTATTCAATATATCCACGAAAAAAAAGTTTAAATAGTACTCAGTTTTAAATAGTCACATTTATTTTTATAAATATATCCTTACAAAATCAGAATTAGCTTTATTCTGGTCGTAACAGCTTTTTCCTGTATGTGCATGTGTCAAATTGTGTTGCTATAAAAAAAAATCATTGCAAAGACAAATCACATCTATGACACATACTGGCCATTACTAACAAATTCATCATAAAAGCAAATATTAGCACAATTGTATAAAAATACAGTATGTATACCAAGAGGTATAAAATTAATCTACTATTTTATAAAAAATATTGTGATTATAATATAATATAATATAATATAATATAATATAATATAATATAATATAATAATATGCACACTGATGCATTTTAGTCTTCCTCAGAGTGTGTCATCAGTGTTTTAGTGATTTTTAATGCTTCTATTGTAATTGTCATAAAGCCAATAAAGGCTTTTAATTTTTTTTAGACCAGAAGAAGTGTCTTGGATTTCTTTCTTGTAATAGTTGCTGCAAACCAAAGAGCACCTTGTGGGATTATTCAGGTCCTTCAGCAAGTAGCACTTCAAGATGTGTCCTACGATCTGTATTTTTTAAATATTTGAGTAAGTTTCTCTGTTTTTTATTTTATTTTTATGTTTTATTTATTTATTTCTTTTTTTGGTTATTTGTTTATTTTATTATTTATTTCTCTCCTTCTAAACACTGTTCTACAGTATAAGATTGACCTTTTATTTTGTGTTTATCTGGATTTACATGTTAATATTTTTGTAATGCTCAATCATTCTTCTTTATTAAAATAAATAAATAAATAAATAATCATTTTAAAAAATCATGCACAGATTGCACACAGGATGAGCTGTAGAGCAGAGATGGCGATCGTATTTATTCCTCTCAGAAATCAATTGTTTTGCCTTAGAAGACCTGGGATATTAATACCTTTTAAATAAATTGTGCCTGCACGTCGAAAATGATGCTAAAGGGGTACCCTATGTGTCAAAAAGTGATGCCAAGGGTCCTGACCAAGCATCAGTATGTGATGAGTTGGGAGTGAGAATGTGTTGAGATCAGATGTAGTGAATGATCAGAATGAATCACTCTATAACAAACACTGAAACAAAACAGAGCCCCTGATCTAAACACACTCATTAAGACCAGAAAACATGATCCAGCTTATGCAGAAATCAGATTTCACAATAACTGTAAGTCAACAGAGATTTTCTCACCCCAGCTGTGAGATGTAGGGCAGACACTGAAGGAAACTCATCACTTCACTCTCTTCCTCTGAACATCCTCTCAGATCTACTGGTTTCTTCTGTGTTTGTAGTTTCAGCACTTCCAGGAGGACGGAGCTCTTTCTCTGTGAGAGATCTATGATCCAGACATCAGGTGACTGGAAAACTGACTGTAATGCTGGAAGGAAACTCCTGCCTGTTTGAGTCTCATAGTTCTTCACATGTGAGCAAAGATCCAGCAGATCATTGATTGTTTTTTCTGGGTTGTTTCGTCTTCTCACCTCAAAAAGTTTACAGTCACACTGAGATGTTTTATGGAAGAATTCTACAAAGAATGTGATTTGCTTCAGTGGATCTTTACAAGTCTTTAACCTGCAACATTGAAATCAAACATAAGAGCATGAACTGCTTGACTTGACATATATATTTTTTTGTTTGTTTTAGGATTATACACACCAGACAATGCTGGCGGGATATGGATGCTAATCGCAGTCATGCATTTACCAGTGTAACTCACAGATGTCTTAAAATGCAGATTTGTCAAAGTTAATCAAATATACCCCTTTCAACAATAATACTGTGGTCAAACAAACAAAATGCATTTGAATTATGGCTGTCAAATGATTAATTGCTTACAAAATAAAGTTTGAGTTTACCTAGTATATGTGTGTGTACTGTGTGCAATTATGTATATATAAATACAAACACATTCATGTATACATTTACGGGAAATATGGTACGTACGATATATATATATTTTTTATTTATGTATAATATATCATAATAAATGCATATACTTGTAAATATTTCTTATATATTTACAATATATATATATATATATATATATATATATATATATATACATACTTCTAAAGATTTACAAGTATATGCATTTATTATAATATATTACATATAAAAATATTTTGTACATAACATATATCTCTTAAATATATACATTAATTTGTGTATATTCATATGTAAATAATAATTACACACAGTACACACACATATATTAGGTAAACAATTAATTGTGATTAATCATTTGACATCCCAAATTTGAATAATTAGAAAACCATAACAAATCACTCAAAAGTCAGACAATTATTTTTGATATATCTTGCCATTATGTGTTGCTACTTTGTGTCTTGCTTCAGCAAGAATTTCCATCAGGTTTAGAAAAAACTTTGCAAAATGCAAACTTATTTCTACACAGGCTACACAGCATATTAATTACTAAGCTAAATGCAACAGAGACAAATCAACCCCTGTAACCATAACTCACTGACCTGCCTACATTCAACAGTGTAAGATGAGAGAGACAGACTGACCACTGAACACACATGAGAGTAAACAGACTTATCTGAGATTACAGTGAGATGCATGTATGCACTACACCGACACATTTTTTGGGACACCTTAGACTTACATTACATCTTGTAGGAAATGTCTTCTTTAAAACACTACAGCTAGATTATTTAACCATTATAATTTCTAGTACCTGATGTTTGGTGAGCAGCTGAGCATCATGTCCATTCCTACATCAGTCACGTTACAGTCCACTAGATTCACATAAACCTCTTTATCTCTGGATTGACCGATCACGTAAGACAAAGCACAACACTGATGAGGATCAAGATCCACTTCTGGTTCAAGCCGATGGTCCATCTTCTCCAGGAACATTAAACAGGCTTTAGGAGACTGGAGCTCATACAAGCACTGACACACATAGAGAAGATCAAACTCCTCACTCTCACTCTGAGGTTGAAGAAACGTGTCCAAAAACTTCTCAATCAACCAATCGGATATTTTCTTTATCTGATCCTCTGGGAAGAGACACTTGAGGAGTTTGATGTTGTGTTCACTCAGAAGTCCACATAAGAAAGGAAGAACATGTCTCATGTGTTTATGCTGCTCAGTCTGACAGAGCTGGAGGACTTTCTCAATTTCATCTGGACGTCCAAGAAGCCACAAAGCCGAGAAGAATTCCTGCATTGTGTTGTGGAGAAATGCACAGTAGGTCGTTGTAGAAGATACTGAGTCTTGTAGTGTGATGTTCTTCAGAAAAGCATGACAAATGTCTGTCTCACAGCTATTAAGGTTGAGGGTTTTCTGCCTAGTTGCACTATATGCATTTTCCATTACAGGATGAATTTGATCTTTTATTTCTCGCAGATATTTATCTATTTCCTTAATTTCTTTCCCCCCATGTGTCATCACAGTAAGACGGAAAATGTGGATGTACATCTTTGTGACTGTGTGTGGATGTTTGTTTTTTGTGTTACGTTTTTCAAATGAAATGAAGGCGGCAACCATAAATGCATACATTGGCACATGGCTAAGACTGAACAGCTCTTGATTCTCCAAAATAACTTCTAGAAGAACAGGATCATGACCCAACATACTCTGATAGTAAGTTTTAATAGACTTTCCACTGAATCCTTGGACGTACACTCTCCGTGTCGGCCAGTCATAGAAAAGTGGATCATCTTCCACCTCTGATCTGCATGTGATCACAATCTTGGCATCAGGCAGAAGCTCGTGGTTCATGATCTTCCATAAGATGGAATTTTCTTCCAAATCCGTCACACCATCAAATACAATGAGAACATTCTCAGAGTTTTTCTCAATATCTTGAAACACTTCTTTTCTGTCTTCTTCCATTGGTTTTTTATACACATCAAACAAAAGAGATTCCAAACTGGCAACACTATTGTGGGCCAAAACAAAGTAAAACATGTAGTCGATCTCTCTGTCATCCTTCTCTGCCCAAAGACGCAACATTTCCTGAACAACTGTAGTCTTTCCCACTCCAGGTTTGCCTATGATGAGGATGTTCTTGTCCCTGCATTTCAGGAGATCCTCAGGTGACAGTGTTTGTCCCTCATTAGGAATGTAAGCTCTCAGCTTCTTGGGCCGTAGCTTTTTGCATTTTTTGTTTTTTAAATTTATTTTGCACTGAGGAGTTTTTACAGCAGAGTCGGTCTCTAAAACAAGAGGAATGAAACTGAAGTTTACGTGTTTCTTTCCCAGATATTTACAGAAGCGTCCTCTTTGTTTCTTCAGGATACTTTTTGCTCTCAGTTTGAGCTGTGTCTGGTAGTTTTGACAAGGCTTTGTACCTAAAAATTGCAACCAAAAAAAAAATTGCAAAAAAAAAAAAAAGCATTAAACATTGTAAAATTTGTATATTTCACCAAAATGTTATTTTTCTACTCACCAAATGAATAATTGGCTTCTGTATCTTCCAATCTGAAGGGAAAACAGCTGATCCAGGTGTGTAATTCAGGATCTAATGTCTTCTTCTTAGTGACATCCAGAATCTGGAGTAATTCATAACTGGCACTTTCACCTTTTTTAGTGACCCAGTCCAATATACATCTGGCTTTATCAAACTCTGTCCTCTCAGCTTTGAGAGCATCAACCTCATAATCATTGAAAACATTCTTCTGATAAAGATTCTCAATGATCAGAGGAAGGTTTTTCATGTTAGTCACCAGTTTTTTCCTGGCGTTTCTGAGGTAGTCAGTAGCAGATTTCTGTGCACACGCCATACTGCAGACATTTCAACCCTGAAGGAAAACACATACGTTTAGGCATATTCATATAAAAACATTTTAGTGATCTATATGATTTCACACTTTACTTCACATTTAATATTTTTACACGGTTTTTAAATATGAAGTCTCCCTAAATTCACTAGCCTAAATCCATCATACACAGGTAGATACACAAAATAAACATTATGACTATAAATAAAGCTGCAGTCTGTCTTGGTGGAATAGAAACCATCAAATAGTTTGTAATGGTTTTACTGATCATAATGGAAATTGTCTTGGTTTAAATAAAAACTGTAATGGTCCCTGTAGGTCTCTACCGGCAATTTTAGCCTTTTATTGGTGGCTTGTTAAAGCCATTTAATTATGGAGGACCTAACCTGCAGAAATTAAAAAAAATAAATAAATAAATAAATAAAAATAAATAGATACATAAAATTACCCGTTTCATTTATGTATTATTTTCAATCTTTATTCATAATGTATTATTTACTTATTACTTTATGTTTATTGGGAATGTCACAATACTCAATATAAAATCGAACCGTTCGGTATGACATCCACGGTTCAATATGCGCTTGTGAATTGCGGTTTTGCATTTAAATAATTTCCTTGTTTTATTTCTCTGGGAATTTGTTGTATGTTTGCCCGTGATTTCACGTGCTGAGATGAGGAAACGCTTCAACACTTATATTTGAAAAAGCGACACACGCAGAGCATCTTCAGTTCTAATGACATTCAATGATAAGCCTTTCTAAACCTGTTGTCCAACAAAAGAGTTATAAAAACAAAAGTTATATATATATATATATATAAAACATTATACCTTGTTTTTAATTCACAACATTTGTCCAGTGTTTGAAATAACTTCCTTATGTGATCTGATGTGGATTCTCATCACGGAATGAGGCAGACAATAAATTCTATACTCATATTCTATGTATGTCGATTAGCAATGGCTTATGAAAACACATGAGATGGAACACAGATAAACCATATATTAATGCAGACGAGTGTTTATTGTCCTTACATTTCATCATTCAAAACGTTTAACGTTATATTTTGGTTTTAATCAGTTACAGCAAAAGCCATGATTTTTATCCATATTAGAGAAGCTGGAACAGAACGTCACCAGCGCTACTTCTTTGACGCATATGTGGATTTTACGCACAGGGGCGCCATCCGGCGTCCAGTATGTATGAAACCTATTCTATTTTGCATAAAATTTGAAAAAAAAAAAAATAGTAAAAAGAAAAAAAATAAAAAATAAGCAGACATATACTACACCACGCCTTTTCCAGAGTGCATAGGTTTACGGAAGTATTTTGTTAATTTGTCGCAAAAAAATGGCAAGATATCAGAACCGAACCGAAAACCGTGGATACAAACCGAGGTACGTATTGAACCGTGGACTAACTGTATTGTTGCATCCCTAATGTTTATATTTATTTTAGTTATCTATTTATTAATTGTTTATGTATTTATTTGTTGGTTCATTTGTTAGTTAGTTAGGTGTACCAACTCAGATTTCAAAGTCATATCCATCCGGTTTTCCCGTGGAACACCTGAATGCCACCAAAACAAAACTAAATCAAAATTTGTCTCAAACTGTTCATAACTGCAGTCAAAGTTTGTGAAAGCTACAGTATTTTGTGTTTCAAACTGAAAAATTCTCTAAATTAATTCGTTTCACATAATTTCCAAAAAGGTAGAGAATAGTCAGAGACGATCGGGTTGAGCACATGAGGTACAATTACACGCGAGAAATGACTTAATACACATAAAATGTGGAAACAGCAAACATGTTAGAACACGCAGAAATAAACTATTCATGAATGAAACAGTGAAAGATCCATGTACATGAACTTAGAAACACACATAAACACAAGTGTTTGATTAGACTGGCTTCGCGGGAATATAAAAAGAACAGATTAAGTTTTATTATCTCATTATCTAATTTCAGAGAGATAAGTTCCTATTTATGTCAGATATTTTAACAATTTTAGTCGCACATACTGTACCTCCTATTCGACTAACTTTCGACAGACCGTCAAACACAATAATCCACAACCAAATCACGAACAGTTTAATCAGCACGATTTTCCACCCGCAGATTTGTCCCAGTTTCCGCTCATGTAGATTTACATCCAAACAAATCAAAACCAGCTCCAATTGCGGTCAAACTGTGACTTTATTTTGTTCATTGTTAGATCCTTGAACAGATTTATAATAAAAAGCAATGTCTATACCTTTGGAAATAAAGTTAGATATCCCAATCCATTTATCGTCAATATCTTTTGATTCAAAAGACATAAACAATCCATTCAAGTCCATCATGATCAAAAAGTTCGTTTGAACGTCTTCTTCTTGTTCTTCTAGAGTTTAATGGCGGTTGGCAGACCGACTGAAAAGATGTATTCCCGCCACCTACTGGAAAGGCGCGCATAATGGTAGGGAAGCCTGAAACTAATATATTTATTCCAAAATTACTTAGAACTTGAATTAATTTAAATCTTGCTCTTTCATATCCCTCACAGTTAACGAGTTCTATTGTTTCCGGTTGATCACATGTTTCGCAGTTTCCGGTTTCATGTTTCCCTATTCTATGTAGTGCTTGGTTTAATGAACAATGTCCAATGCACATTCTTGTTATTAATACATCCTCTTTCCCTTTTCCATATCTTCTTCTTTCCACACCGACCTTTTCTTGTATGTGATGCAAATGTCTACCTTTTATTCCACTATCTCACTCCTTCTGCCATTTCTTTCTTATTTCATTTGCTATTATTCTTTTTACTTCTGTTTTACTTAATGCCACTTCAACCTCAATTTGTATATGTTTTGGTTGTACTTCTATCCACTGAAGAGCAAGCATGATTGCTATCAATTCTGCAGTAAACAGAAATGTGATCTGAGGTTCTTTTTGATATTTTAATGCTGAAGTGGGGAATGAAAACTGCTGCTGCTGTTTTCCCTGATTCTGGTTCCTTTGATCCATCCGTATATATTTGTACTGCAGTGTAATATGTTTGATCAATATATTGATGTATTGCTGAACTTTCAAATAAATTTGTTTCCTTATTATGTTTTTCTTCATGTAACTGAAAATCGCTTAGGCCCATCTCCTGAGCCTCCTTATTAGCATTCCATCCAAAGCTTGTTAATTTTTTATATTCATACTCCCAACAATCCATCCTTAACTGGATGATCATCCAAATTGTTTGAACTTCTTTGGCGCACCTCTGAGTTGACTTGAGAGCATACATACATTATGCACCCTCTAGTGATGTGAAAGAAAATTACAATCAACAACCAAAAAAAAAAGGCTCCTGAGCAACCTCTCATTAAATTGACTGTTTTGTGTGAAAGCGGTAAAAAGACCAATAAACAGCCTGAAATTATCCTGAAACAGTAAACACAGAAATACAAATAATACAGATTAAAAAATATTTTATACAGATAAAGATGTATACAATGTTAAACAGATAAAAACTCTTTATTCATAGAGCATTTTTCAGTTTTCTTAAATCACCTAGAAATGTAGGTAAAATCAAATAATAATGGTAATAGGAAATCACTACCAGGTGCTGCAAATGCCACCATTACTCACACAGTTTAAACAAAATAAATAAATAATAATTTAAAAAAAATTATGTAAAATATCCTCATTTAAATAAAATACATACATTTTTTTTTTAACTTTAACAAACACTGTTATTTTACAGGTATTTTATTACAATCAAACACCTTCACTACCCTGCATACAAGCCTGCACTAGCCCTTTGTGACCACCCTTATTTCAAGAACCTCACACAGTTCTTAAAAGTATGATTTGTAATTTTTTTTTTTTTTTTCTGTTATATGATGTAAATTAAAGAGGTCATAATATAGTTTTTAGCTAAAATTTCACATCCAGACTTCTGATGAGGAAAACTCCACAGCCTAGAAAGCAAAGACGTGGCACAGCACCTCCTTGTCTCTTACCTCCATCTAGCTTCTGTGGGATTTATCCCGGAGGGAAGTCTTGAGACAGATGGTTTAGAGAACCTCCATTAGTCTATTTGTTTATGTTTTTGAATTGACTTTTGTCTTGCATCTTGATTACTGCATGACCAAATTCCATTTTATCTTTGTTTTATTAGACAAAAACTCAACATACTTAAAGTTACCTAAAATTTGTTGAATGGATTTTTGAAAATAAATGAAAATAAACTGAATTCTAAAAGTAAATCCTTGCCGTATGTATTTTTGCTCTTGCTTATTGTGCAGCTGTAATTTAGAGAATAATAATTTGGCAGAGTTAATCCAGTCAAATTAAACCAATTAAATAGCTATATTAAATTGCAGTTTAGTCTACTGAAAGGTGACTTTAGTGCAATTTAATATTTTGAGTTACCTTAACTGGTAAATTTTAGTTATTGTAACAGTCTGTTAGTTCAGTGATCAAACACTTTCCAATGTAAAGAGCTTGAAATGTTGTTTGTTCAACAAGACAAAATCAACCTTTTTAGGGCAACATTTTTAGCCATGTTGTAAAATCAAAACTAACTCTTTAGATTGTTTTAAGAAATTACTCAAAACATATCTTTTTAGTGAAGCTTTTAAGTTGTAATCTCACAGTTGTCATTGTTATTGTGTTTGTGTCATTGTGGTATTGCGTTTATTTTTGTATTGTTGTAGCACCTTGAGTGTAAGAAAGGTGCATTACAAGTAAAATTTATTATTATTATTTATTATTATTGTAATGAGTTTCCATTAATTCTTTAAGTTCAGTCAAATTGTACAAGCATACAGTGTGTTAATGGAGACTCAAGAAAAAGTGTTAGGTATGGCAAGTGTTAGGTATGGCAAGATAAAAACAGAAAAAATATTTTTAGTTAAGGTTCTGAATGCTATTTTTATACAACTAAATTATGCTAATAGAGAGCAACAACATTTTAAACAATAAAATAACTACTTTTGTGCATATGAGAGAGCATTTCATCACCGTCTTTTGGGGACATTTTCATACACAGCATTTGCCTTTAAATTCTGAAAGGAAAAATGCATAAAAAAAATCAATCAGCAATGTTGATCATGCAAAAGAGAACAATAGCAGCCTTTATTATTATTATTATTATTATTATTATTGTTATTGTTATTTATTTTTAACTACATACTACGAACAGATGCTAACATGGAGCAGCTAGAGGAAATTACATCAATCATGACTAAATGAAGTTCTGACTGTTTGTCCTCTACTATAAGAGTGATTGTCTTTCACAAAAATGTGTCACGGGTAAAGAATCACACGACAAGGTAAGCTCGGTGAATAACCCCGGAGGGTGGATTTTTATTGACAAAAGTACTTAGTGAAAAGATGGGTGTAAGGTGCGGCTGGTGCTCAAACTCTTCCTCGTGCTCGTGAAAGTGGGTGTCCAGGGCGTGCTTCTGTGAGATGTTTGCATTGATGCCATAGAAGAAACCATCTTTGGTTCCCCAAAAAAACTTCAAGTGGGCAGTTCTTAAAAGAACTGAATGTTTCTTAGTGTGAAGAACAACAACAACAACAACAAAAAATCTAAAGAACCTTTTGTGCAATGTATGTTAAACGATCCTCATGGAACCATCAATGTCTATTAGGAACCTTTTTAAGAGTGCGATGCATGTTGCATCATCTAAACGCAGTGCACATCTGAGACGAAGTCTAAAGCTTAGTAAGGTAGGTGTAAAAAAAAAAAAAGTCTACTTGTTCGTACAAGATTACTTTCTTGTCTGAGTGTTAATTGTGAATTCATTATTGTGGACATGAAATGTAATATTTATGGTGAATATGTACAGGATAAGTGATATATAGCAGTTGTTGAGATGGCTGTGCTGACACAGATAAATGACTTCACCCTCAGAAAAAAGATGCAGTGGATATACAATTTTGTTCCTAGGGGGAACAACGTATACATTGAAATAATATTTCACATTTTTTAGGTGCATTCACAGCAAGTGATATTTAGCCTGCAAATAATTTAAATTCACTGTACTAAAAAGCAATATTATTTAACGGAATTAGTCTACATAACCAAAGTGAATAAATGCAGGCAGCAAAGTGAAATATACCTTTTAAAAGCATATATCTGTATTCAGATTCCAGAATGAACACATTATTTGCACTAGATTTGCATGTAGTCTAAGCTTGGTACAGTTAAATAGCCATTTACAGTTCAAGTCAAAACTTTACATACACCTTGCAGAAATTTTACCAAAATAACAGAGATCATACAAAATGCATGTTACTGTTTATTTAGTACTGACCTGAATAAGATATTTCACATAAAAGATGTTCACAAATAGTCTACAAGAGAAAATCATAGTTGAATTTATAAAAATGATTTTGTTCAAAAGTTTACCTACTTGATTCTTAATACTGTGTTGTTATCTGAATGATCCACAGCTGTGTGTGTTTTTGTTTGTTTGTTTTTTGTTTAGTGATAGTTGTTCATGAGTCCCTTGTTTGTCTTGAACAGTTAAACTGCCCGCTGTTCTTCAGAAAAAATTTTCAGATCCCACAAAGTCTTTGTTTTTTTTTCAGCATTTTTGTGTATTTCCAACAATGACTATGATTTTAAGATCCATCTTTTCAAACTGAGGACAACTGAGGGACTCATATGCAACTATTACAGAAGGTTCAAACGCTCACTGATGCATTGTTTTGAACAGAATGAAGAATGTGTACAGTTTTTACACTTATTTTGCCTACTTATCATATATATATATATATATATATATATATATATATATATATATATATATATATGTGTATATATATATATACTGTCCTTCATGAGCTTACAGAAGATACTTACATGTTTCCCAGAAGTCAAAATAAGTTACATTTACCCTCATCTTCAAATTCAAAAACTTTTCACCCCCAGCTCTTAATTAGTCAACATTTAAACTATTTGTAGTTGCATATGAGTCCCTCAGCTGTTCTCAATGTGAAAAGATTAGGTAATTATTTTCTCCTGTGGACTATATGTAAACATCTTTTGTGTGAAATATCTTATTCAAGTCTGTACTAAATAAAAAATAACATGCACTTTGTATGATCCCTCTTATTTTGGTAAAATAATTAACATTTTGCAGATTCTTCAAGGTGTATGTAAACTTTTGACTTCAGCTGTACAGACTTGTGCATTAGTTCAGATATAAAAATGATGAATGTTAGGTAACATTTACACATTGAAATCAGATGGTGTGAAGGGATCGCTTGTTATTATGTCACAAACATTTTAGTTGTTTATTATTAGCAAAGTTTGCAATTATTGTGAATCACTTACAGCTGGCATAGTTGTCCCTGGCCGTAGTTTTAGTTGGTGCAACAGGTGTAAATATTTATTGAAATGCTGGATGAAGTTAGTTTTTTTTTTTTTTTTAAGCTATCCCCTGTTTGAAATTATATGTTAATTGCTTTGTTTGTTTGTTTGTTTGTTCAGTAACATTGTGTGTGTTTCTTTTTTAATATATTAATTTCAAAGTAATATATTTAAAAAAGAAACATACACAAACACAAAAGCACCGTGTTTTGAAAAGCGCTTTTTCAGTCCCTGCTGAGTTTCATTATAGAAATTTCCATTATTTTTTGACATTTAAAAATATAATCAGGACTTTTTCCAGGCCCAAAATCAGAGTTTAAACAGAGACAACAGCAACTGAAAACAAACTGTAGTTTGTTAGATTGAAATATTAGGTCATTTTAATGCTTAAACTCACCAGTCAGATGGCACCAGCACAAACAGAACAAAACAAGCACGTGGAACATTTTCTTTACCCGTTCAGTGTCTGATCTAAAATGACTCTTCACTGATCTGGTGTGAGTCGTCCCACCACAAAGTTTGACCCACATATAGTTCACACAACCTAAACACATGCCATATGCCAATAATCTTCTGCCTTTTTTAACAATGAGTAAAAAGAAAAGAAAAGGAAAAAAAAAAAAAAAAAATATATATATGTATATATTTTTTCCTTTTCTTTTCAGCATTATCAATGTTAAATGATATATATATATATATATATCATTTAACATTGATAATGCTGCCAACACACATTAATGTTCAAACAACATGTAAAAAGTGAACTTAGCATCCGATGACCCCTTTAACAAGCAATCTGAAAAGTCAAGTAATATCAAAAAGGTCCAGTAAACTGTAGTACCATTGTGATATTTCCTGCTTCCAAACATTTCAGTCACAGGAATGAGGTAAATGTGATTTCCTGAGTATAATGTCTCTCTTGTATTGTGTTTGCAGTAAAACACTAGAGTTCAGACAGCGAAGCACTTCCTGCTTGCAAATGATCTTTCTTTTCTTTAGGATGATGAGGAGAAGATCAGCTGATCATGATGCACTTGCTCTTTCTTTTGGTTGTCTTCATGTTTATCTCCTCCTTTCCATCTTTGCTGTGGATCATCTGGGCTCTTGTTATTAATAAATCATTGCTGTTTTCTACTGGAGAGACAATGATGTTGAAACAGCAAGTTGTCAATGCATGCAATATTTTTCTTGAAATATTTGCTATCAGAGGCATTTTGTAGCATTTATGAAGATTTATGCCAGTAGTTTTAAATGAAAATTGCTAATTAAAAAAAAAATTAAAACACTCAACAGTCTATTTATATTATGTGACTACATAATATCAGTAAACTGGAAAGAGAAATTTAACACTAATAAACTTTACAAAACTCTTTTGAAATGATTGCAGTAAGTAGATTTACTTTGTCAGTGCTAAAATACTACAACTACAATAAAAAATAAACAGAAACTAGAAAACTAACAAAAACTAAAATGAAAATGCAAATTAATAATGAATATAGAAATAAAACCTAAAGAAAACATTAAAAAGTACCTGCAGGACAAATAATATTACATTTTAAAAAAACAACTGTTAATTATAATTAAAGATGATGATGATAAAACATGAATTTGGCTTATGATCTGGTGTCTTGATTCATCTCTTGGATGGTTTTTACACCTGTTACATTATCATGACTCAACTCTCTCTAGATCTGCATTAATTATTTCACCTGTTTGTTGATTCCAGAGAAAGTTTACTGGCATCACCAGATCTCAAATCGTGGGTTTGTGCTGAAGATTTGTCTGGATTCAATTCTGTTGTTGAAGAGCCTACAGATACAAACACACACTGATATTAAACACAACCTCATTAGCTACAACATCTGTAAGTCACTTTGGATGAAAACCAGTGAGAATGACAACATAAATTAGAGATAGAGAGAATGAAAAGTAGCAACAATGTCCTAAAAAAAAACTTTAACTCATATTTTGCAGTTAAAATAAGTTTAAATAACTTTGGTCAACGTTGTGACACTCAGACACACACCTTACTGTCTTTATGTTACTGTTGCGAGTGACGATACTGTGGATTTTCTGAGCCCCAGCGTCAGTGATGTTATTGCCACTGAAACTGAGATCAAACAAACAAATCAGGAATAAAACAACTATTACATTATATTTGAGAAATGTACACTTTGAGTTTCTTCAGTCACTCACTCAATGTTTTGCACTTTGTGGAGGTTTGGGAGCAGCAGATCCAGACTGTGATCGGTGAGACGACACTGACTCAGATCCAGTTCTGTCAGTCCTTCACAATATTCCAGAATCAGGACCAGACCTCTACAGACCTGCGGATCCAGCTGAGTCTGACTGAGATCCAGCTCTTCACCCAGAGCTCCAGAAAGAGACTTGGCTTCCTCAGGCCTCACATGAGCCAGAAACTGAAGAAGAACCGATTTATCACAACTGAAAGACAGAGAACAAGAAATAGATGTGTTATAAATACTGAATGCTTTTATATTGGATCTGTGTGTGAATGTGATCTGTTGATGTTTCTCACCAGAGTTGAACAGAATGTAACACTGGGAACAGCTCATCCATTCCAGCTGTGTGAATCTCACAGTCCTGCAGAATCAGCTGTGTCTTTGTGTCTGAATCAGCTCTCTGAATGACTCTGGACGTCGCACGGCAGTCGTCGGCGGTCAGATGAAGAGGCTCTGAGTCTGTGTTTGTTGTCAGATCCAGAGCAGAATGGCAGGAGAAGTCCAGCTTGTGCTGCAGGACGGAGAGCAGAACTGATGCTGCCTCCTGCTGGACATCAGAGACACTGCAGCAGTGAAGCATCTTCAACAACAGCCACCTGTCAACACTGAACACAGACAAATACTACATCAGGACAGATTCTGCTAACATCAGTAACAGTTTAAAAGTATTGATTCAGAATCTTAAGGAATTGAAAGATTCTGTTTCCTCTTAATGGTTTTCTGACCTCACCCAGAAAACTACTGAAAGTAACACACAGGCAAACCTGAGACAGAGAAACAGAAGAATAGAGCTAAAGAGAAGATCAGTGAGACCTGAGGTGGGACACGTGTGTGAAGAGAGGCAGAATGCTCTCCAGCTCTTCCTCTGGTATGGAGGTCCACTGTAGGTTGAGTGAAGCTGCAGTGCAGTGCTGCAGTGTGAAGCGCAGGGCGTCACAGTGAACAGAGTCCAGATCTCTGCACTGCAGATTAATGTAGTTCTCCACTGAACTCAACAGACCGGACACAAAACCAGCAGAGCCGGACTCATAGACCTCTCTGATTACACACAGCATGAAGACAGAGCTCATACTGTACAGACACATCATATTTATCGTTATTAAATTGCTGTATTTTTAATCATACTATTAAGTTTATGTTTTTATGCACAAAAAAAAAAAATGATAATAAATTTTACATACAGACTTTGGGAAAATAATAGTTTACCGTTTAAACTGAATCTGGTTCAGGAATGGCAGAATTTCTCTGATTCTGCATTGAATGTTGGTCTTTCTGAGGTTCACAGTGATTTGTTGATTTCTGTGCTGCAGGAAATAATGAAGCTCTTCCCAGTTTAGGGAACAGGAAGTCAGATCATTGTTCACTTTCTGCAGGAAGCATTCAGTCAGTTCTTCTTCCTGAGCTTCATAGACACATTCAACCATCTTCTGGAGAGTCACGGTGGACAGACTATACACACACACACACACACGCACACGTTTATTATATTTGTATATTATTATTACGGATACAAAATCAAAAACTTGAAATGTTTACAACAGTCAGACCTGAGAGTCACTGGTCCCTGGTGACACAGTAGGACAGACACAGAAACAGAGTCAATCTTGTATTCACTGAGGTTCAAACACTGGACAGTCCAGAGTCTCAGAAGGATGGCCAAGCCCCTTAGGATCCTGGACTGATTTCTCTCTGAGTGCTGTTTATCATTTGGATCAAGTGTGAGCTTGTTAACAGTGATGGGAGCTCGGACCTCCATAAACCTCAATGCCTGCACTGCTCTCATCACCATATAACCACTCAACCTGAAACAAACAAACAAAAAACATGTAAATAGATGGAAATCACCATCTAGAAACATAAAAAAAACAGACAAAAAAAAAAAAAAAAATAGCATTTGAAATGTTAAAGGCACAATACATTCGATTTTTGCAATGAAATATCCAAAACCTCTAGATATTTTGTTAACCAATGTGCTAACATTATGCTAAATGTACCCAACAATGTTTAAATCAAGAGAAATTCACAATTTTAACCAGTGAAATGGTCTGTGTCCTTCTGTCATGTCAATAGCGTCATTTCCCCTCCACCTTCAGTTGTTGAAAGAAACCACGTGAAACACAGCGTGTTTATTGGAAAAAAAAAATGGGGAAGAAGCAGTGGTAGCACCAAAGCCAACAATCTCTGTTTGCATCTAGCAAGCCACAGCTGTTTGTTTTACACATTCATGATGTGCCATAATTATGCATGATCATTGGCTAAGGGTTCTGCCAAAAATAACCCAAATCCCATGACTCCACTCTCTGTCACTGTCTCATCCAGCTACATCTTTGTTATTGTTTTGAATAAATGATCTCTAGCAGTGAAACATATGGTGCCTTTAAGTTCATTTCTAATGCTGTCTGTACCTGAGTGTGTGTATGTTTGTGATGTGTCTGAAGAGAAGCCTTGTTCCTCTGATAGAGATGTTTTTAGGTTTTAGAGTGAGGTCGAGTCTTTCAGAAGAGAAACGTAAGAATCTCCCCACAGATCTGCAGGTTTTATTGGGTAAATGTCTTTCCAAACTGAGGGAGAAACCAAGAACCTCAAACAGTGAAGTCACCAGCTCTGTATTCTCTCTTAACTGGACCACTTTAACTAGAGTTAACAAACACTCCTCAGAACATCTGAAAAACACAAATACAAAAATACAATAAATTAAAACACAATAAAATCACTACAAAACATGAACATTACAATTGGAAAAAGAAATTAATGTATTGCATTTTCTGAGCAAATTCTAAAAGACCACATTGAGAACTGAAATGTGTTCAAAGTAATATCAATAACTTTGTCAAATTTTGGTTGAATGGATTGTGTGGACTGAATCGTACAGTTCAATGGCCTGTATTATAATAAACAACAAGGCAAGACAAGACAAGGAAGGGCAGAGACCAAAACCCACTGGTGCATTACATGACAATCAGACACAGAACAGAAGGACATAAATGAGAAGGAGGGAGGACAGGTGAGATAAATGAACAGCCTGAGGACTTGAAAGCCATAATTAAACAAAGACAAGAAAAGACATGAGTGTCACAAAATAAACACCAACCAGAGTAAGATTTTCTCACCTCAGCTGTGAGATGTAGGGCAGACACTGAAGAAAACTCTTCACTTCACTTCACTTTCAGCACTTCCAGGAGGACGGAGCTCTTTCTCTGTGAGAGATCTATGATCCATTCATCAGGTGACTGGAAAACTGACTGTAATGCTGGAAGGAAACTCCTGCCTGTTTGAGTCTCATAGTTCTTCACATGTGAGCAAAGATCCAGCAGGAAATCAATATCATAAAATATGTAAGTCAGTCTATAATCAGTAGAGTTGGTGCAGACTGATGATAACTGTTTCAGCATCTGTTCTCCTGTCTGTGTCTCAATCTCTGCTGCTTTAATGAAGAGTTGCAGAAGAAATTTGCTTAGATCACTGTAACTCAGATTAGAGAATCTGTAACAAAATGGAAATGAGAAATGTGAATAAACAGAGAAAACACAGAACTGATCACAGCTATGATGTGATTAAATAATGCAAAATAACAATAAACAGTGTTTTGTTTCTGGTTTTCAGCTCACATTAAACACTTTTTAAATCACACAGTATATGTGAATAATGAATTTACAATTTTGATAACTGTACAAACCTTAAATAATGGCATCAGATACAACACAGACTTACACTGAACACAAGTCTTGTTATTAAAGGGACAGTAAAAGATGAAGTTTCATGAGACCCAGCACAGCAGAAGTGCCACATATGAATGAGGTAATTAAATAATTAATTTTAATCTAAAATGGGATAAACTGACACAGTATTTAATATAGCCCTATTCAATATATCCATGTAAAAAGTTTATATGGTACTCAGTTTTAAATAGTCACATTTAAAAAAAAAATAATAATTTATAATAATTTATCCTTACAGAATCAGAATTAGCTTTATTCTGGTCGTAATATAGCTTTTTTCTCTATGTGCATGCGTCAAATTGTGTTGAAAATTAAAAAATAAAAATAAAGAAATAAATAAAAATTAAAAATTAAAAAAGTATTGCAAAGACCAGTCACATCTATGACACATACTGTCCATTAATAACAAACTCATCACAAAAACAAATATTAGCACAATTGTATAAAAATACAGTATGTATACCAAGGTATAAAATTAATCTTGTATTTTACAGAAAAATTGTGATTAAATAATATAATATAATATAATATAATATAATATAATATAATATAATATAATAATACGCACACTGACGCATTTCAGTCTTCCTCAGAGTGTGTCATCAGTGTTTTTGTAATGATCATAATAGGAATAAAAGCTTGTTAACTTTTTTTGGACCAGAAGAAGTGCCTTGGATTTCTTTCTTGTAATTGTTGCTCCAAACCAAACCAAAGAGCACCTTCTGGGAATATTCAGGTCCCTCAGCAAGTAGCACTTCAAGACGTCTCCTACCATTTGTATTTCTTTATACTTGAGTCCAAGTTCAAAATAAAACTATGAACTGCTCCACTGGAAACGTACAGATCTGTATGAACCACTGCAAGCTGTACAGTAAATGAATGTTTGTCTGAACTCAACTAGTTTTGCAAGAGAATGAGAGAAAATGCAAAAGTTATCAGAGTGAATGCAAATTTTCTCAGAGGAACACAACACTTTTTTGTGCAGTAACTGCATTCTTGAATAACAGCCGTATCTCTGTTATATGCTCTTTAAACACACCTGAAAAATGTGGTGCTCGTCAGGACTAACTGGATTTTGGCTCAATTAAATGATAGAGAATATAAGTATAATTAATCATATTGATCTACTGACACACTCCATCATGACTAGTGTTAACAGTGAACTGTTATTGTCAGCTACATCATTTAGCACATGTACTTTGGCAGCATCTGATGATTAAATCTACAAAGACGCCCCATAAATACACCCATACTCTATAGCAAACACTGAAACAAAACAGAGCCCCTGATCTAAAGACACTCATTAAGACCAGAAAACATGTTCCAGCTTATGCAGAAATCAGATTTCACAATAACTGTGTAATGGCGATCTACTTCTTTCGGTTCTCCACCATTTCCATAGGGGGATCAGCACAAAGGATTTGACGTGTAAAACCACAAACTTGTTGTGTACTTTCGTTTGTCAGGATACAACAAAATTCAAAAATCAAACTTAAGAAATATTTACACTTCTTCAAGCTTCAAATTAAATATGGTTTCAAAGAACAGTCAAAAGACTGTCTAACACCAACCCATTCCTCCTCCTCCTTGTTCAACGGACGCTTACATATACGCATTACGTGTAAAACTGAAATCAACCTATGAAAAGTATGCAATACAGATATTACAGAATATGCAAACTGTATATCAAATAACAATAACAATGACTCTAATACAAATAATATAATATTATAGAAAAATACTACAAATTACTTTATGTTCTTTATGGCTCTAACAAACTGTAAGTTGCCAGAGATTTTCTCACCTCAGCTGTGAGATGTAGGGCAGACACTGAAGGAAACTCTTCACTTCACTCTCTTCCTCTGAACATCCTCTCAGATCTACTGGTTTCTTCTGTGTTTGTAGTTTCAGCACTTCCAGGAGGACGGAGCTCTTTCTCTGTGAGAGATCTATGATCCAGACATCACGTGACTGGAAAACTGACTGTAATGCTGGAAGGAAACTCCTGCCTGTTTGAGTCTCATAGTTCTTCACATGTGAGTAAAGATCCAGCAGGAAATCACTGTCATAAAATATGTAAGTCAGTCTATAATCAGAAGAGCTGGTGCAGACTGATGATAACAGTTTCAGCATCTGTTCTCCTGTCTGTGTCTCAATCTCTGCTGCTTTAATGAAGAGTTGCAGAAGAAATTTCCTTAGATCACTGTCACTCAGATTAGAGAATCTGTAACAAAATGGAAATGAGAAATGTGAATAAACAGAGAAAACACAGAACTGATCACAGCTATGATGTGATTAAATAATGCAAAATAACAATAAACAGTGTTTTGTTTCTGGTTTTCAGCTCACATTAAACACTTTTTAAATCAGTATGTGTCAATAATGAATTTACAATTTTGATAATTGTACAAATCTTAAATAATGGCATCAGACACAACACAGACTTACACTGAACACAAGTCTTGTTCTTGAAGGGACAGTAAAGATGAAGTTTCATGAGACACAGCACAGCAGAAGTGCCACATTTGACTGAGGTCATTAAATAACACTTAATTTTCATCTAAAGTGGGATAAACTGACACAGTATTTAATAGAACTCTATTCAATATATCCACGTAAAAAAGTTTAAATGGTACTCAGTTTTAAATAGTCACATTTATTTTTTATAAATATATCCTTACAGAATCAGAATTAGCTTTATTCTGGTCGTAACAGCTTTTTCCTGTATGTGCATGTGTCAAATTGTGTTGCTATAAAAAAAAATCATTGCAAAGACAAATCACATCTATGACACATACTGTCAAATTCATCAAAAAAGCAAATATTAGCACAATTGTATAAAAATACAGTATGTATACCAAGAGGTATAAAATTAATCTACTATTTTATATAAATATTGTGATTATAATATAATATAATATAATATAATATAATATAATGCACACCGATGCATTTCAGTCTTCCTCAGAGTGTGTCATCAGTGTTTTAGTCATTTTTAATGCTTCTATTGTAATGATCATAATGGGAATAAAGGCTTGTTAACTTTTTTTGGACCAGAAGAAGTGCCTTGGATTTCTTTTTTGTAATAGTTGCTTCAAACACAACCAAAGAGCACCTTCTGGGATTATTCAGGTCCTTTAGCAAGTAGAACTTCAAGATATGTCCTACGATCTGTATTTTATATATATATATTTGAGTCATTTTCTATGTTTTATATTTTATTTTTATGTTTTATTTATTTCTTTCTCTTTTTTTTGGTCATTTGTTTATTTTATTATTTATTTTTCTCCTCCTAAACACTGTTCTACAGCATAAGATTGACCTTTTATTTTGTGTTTATCTGGATTTACATTTTAATATTTTTGTAATGCTCAATTATTCTTCTTTATTAAAATAAATAAATAAATAATAATTTTTAAAAAATCGTGCACAGTTTGCACACAGGATGAGCTGTAGAGCGGAGATGGCGATCGTATTTATTCCTCTCAGAAATCAATCGTTTTGCCTTAGAAGACCTGGGATATTAATACCTTTTAAATAAATTGTGCCTGCACATCAAAAATGATGCTAAAGGGGTACCCTATGTGTCAAAAAGTGATGCCAAGGGTCCTGACCAAGCGTCAATATGTGACGAGTTGGGAGTGAAAATGTGTTGAGATCAGATGTAGTGAATGATCAGAATGAATCACTCTATAACAAACACTGAAACAAAACAGAGCCCCTGATCTAAAGACACTCATTAAGACCAGAAAACATGTTCCAGCTTATGCAGAAATCATATTTCACAATAACTGTAAATCAACAGAGATTTTCTCACCTCAGCTGTGAGATGTAGGGCAGACACTGAAGGAAACTCTTCACTTCACTCTCTTCCTCTGAACATCCTCTCAGATCTACTGGTTTCTTCTGTGTTTGTAGTTTCAGCACTTCCAGGAGGACGGAGCTCTTTCTCTGTGAGAGATCTATGATCCATTCATCAGGTGACTGGAAAACTGACTGTAATGCTGGAAGGAAACTCCTGCCTGTTTGAGTCTCATAGTTCTTCACATGTGAGTAAAGATCCAGCAGGAAATCACTGTCATAAAATATGTAAGTCAGTCTATAATTAGAAGATCTGGTGCAGACTGATGATAACAGTTTCAGCATCTGTTCTCCTGTCTGTGTCTCAATCTCTGCTGCTTTAATGAAGAGTTGCAGAAGAAATTTGCTTAGATCACTTTTACTCCAAATAGAGAATCTGTAACAAAATGGAAATGAGAAATGTGAATAAACAGAGAAATCACAGAACTGATTACAGCTATGATGTGATTAAATAATGCAAAATAATAAACAATGATTTGTTTCTGGTTTTCAGCTCACATTAAACACTTTTTAAGTCTTGTTCTTGAAGGGACAGTAAAAGATGAAGTTTTATGAGCCCCAGCATAGCAGAATTGCCACATTTGACTGAGGTAATTAAATAATAATTTTTTTTAATCTATAATGGGATAAACTGACACAATCAGTATTTAATATAACCCTATTTAATATATCCACGTAAAAAAAAGTTTAAATGGTACTCAGTTTTAAATGGTCACATTTATTTTTATAAATATATAATTACAGAATCAGAATTAGCTTTATTCTGGTTGTAATACAGCTTTTTTTATATAAATGTGCATTTGTAAAATTGTGTTGCGAATTTAAAAAAAAAAAAAAAAAAAAAAAAAATCATCATTTTTAATGCTTCTATTGTAATGATCATAACAGGAATAAAGGCTTGTTAACTTGTTTAAACCAGAAGAAGTGTCTTGGATTTCTTTCTTGTAATAGTTGCTTCAAACCAAACCAAAGAGCACCTTCTGGGATTATTCAGGTCAAGTAGCAGCAAGTAGCACTTCAAGATATGTATATATATATATATATATATATATATAATAATAATTTTAAAAAATTGTGCACAGATTGCACACAGGATGAGCTGTAGAGCGGAGATGGCGATCATATCTGTTCTTCTCAGAAATCAAACGTTTTGCCTTAGAAGACCTGGGATATTAATACCTTTTAAATAAATTGTGCCTGCACATCAAAAATGATGCTAAAGGGGTACCCTATGTGTCAAAAAGTGATGCCAAGGGTCCTGACCAAGCGTCAATATGTGACGAGTTGGGAGTGAAAATGTGTTGAGATCAGATGTAGTGAATGATCAGAATGAATCACTCTATAACAAACACTGAAACAAAACAGAGCCCCTAATCTAAAGACACTCATTAAGACCAGAAAACATGATCCAGCTTATGCAGAAATCATATTTCACAATAACTGTAAATCAACAGAGATTTTCTCACCTCAGTTGTGAGATGTAGGGCAGACACTGAAGGAAACTCTTCACTTCACTCTCTTCCTCTGAACATCCACTCAGATCTACTGGTTTCTTCTGTGTTTGTAGTTTCAGCACTTCCAGGAGGACGGAGCTCTTTCTCTGTGAGAGATCTATGATCCAGACATCAGGTGACTGGAAAACTGACTGTAATGCTGGAAGGAAACTCCTGCCTGTTTGAGTCTCATAGTTCTTCACATGTGAGTAAAGATCCAGCAGATCATTGATTATTTTTTCTGGGTCGTTTCGTTCTCTCACCTCAAAAAGTTTGCAGTCACACTGGGATGATTTATGGAAGAATTCTACAAAGAATGTGATTTGCTGCAGTGGATCTTTACAAGTCTTTAACCTGCAACAAAGAAATCAAACATAAGAGCATGAACTGATTGACTTGATTTTTATTTTTTTGTTTGTTTTATGATTATACACACCAGACAATGCTAGGGGGATATGGATGCTAATTGCAGCTATCCATTTAACAGTGTAACTCACAGATGTGTCTTAAAATGCAGATTTGTCAAAGTTAATCAAATATTTCAACAATAATATTGTGGTCAAACAAAGAAAATGCATTTGAATTACAGCTGTCAAACAATTAATTGCATACAAAATAAAAGTTTGAGTTTGCCTAATATATGTGTGTGTACTGTGTGTAATTATTATGTATATATGAATACAAACACATTCATGTACATATTTAGGAGAAATATGTTATGTACAAAATATTTTTTATTCATGTATAATATATTATAATAAATGCATATACTTATTTAAATATTAAATAAGTAAATATGTCTTATATATTTACAATATATATACATATTTTTAAATATTTACAAGTATATGCATTTATTATATTACACATAAAAATATTTTGTACATAACATATTCTTAAATGTATACATTAATGTGTATATTCATATATAAATAATAATTACACACAGTACACACACATATATTAGGTAAACAATTAATTGTGATTAATCATTTGACATCCTTAATTTGAATAGTTACAAAACCATAACTGAATACACATGAGAGTAAATAGACTTGTCTGAGATTACAGCGAGATGCATGTATGCACTACACTGACACATTTTTGGGACACCTTAGACTTACATTACATCTTGTAAGAAAGGTCTTCTTTAAAACACAACAGCTAGATTAGTTAACCGTTATGATTTCTAGTACCTGATGTTTGGTGAGCAGCTGAGCATCATGTCCATTCCTACATCAGTCACGTTACAGTCCTCCAGATTCACATAAACCTCTTTATCTCTGGATTGACCGATCACGTAAGACAAAGCACAACACTGATGAGGATCAAGATCCACTTCTGGTTCAAGCCAATGGTCCATCTTCTCCAGGAACATTAAACAGGCTTTAGGAGACTGGAGCTCATACAAGCACTGACACACATAGAGAAGATCAAACTCTTCACTCTCACTCTGAGGTTGAAGAAACGTGTCCAGAAACTTCTCAATCAACCAATCAGATGTTTTCTTTATCTGCTCCTCTAGGAAGAGACACTTGAGGAGTTTGATGTTGTGTTCACTCAGAAGTCCACATAAGAAAGGAAGAACATGTCTCATGTGTTTATGCTCCTCAGTCTGACAGAGCTGGAGGACTTTCTCAATTTCATCTGGATGTCCAAGAAGCCACAATGCTGAGAAAAATTCCTGCATTGTGTTGTGGAGAAACGCACAGTAGGTCATTGCAGATGTTGGCGAGTCTGTCATTGTGATCATTTTCAGAAAAGCATGACAAATGTCTGTCTCATCACTGCTAAAATCTGGGAGGTTCAGGCACTTCTGCATAGTTGCATTGAAAGCATTTTTCATCAAGGGATGAATCTGATCTTTCTTCTCTTTCAGGTACTTGTCTATTTGCTTATTTTGTTTATTCCCATGTTTCTTCACAGCCAGACGTAAAATGTGGATGTACATTTCAGTGACTGTGTGTGGATGGTTGTATACACTGTCATTTTTAAACTTAATCAAGTCTACAATCATGAATGCATACAATGGAACATGACTAAGACTGAACAGCTCCTGATTCCTCAAAATAACTTCTAGATGAACAGGATCATGACCCAACATACTCTGATAGTAAGTTTTAATAGACACTTCACTGAATCCTTGGACGTACACTCTCCGTGTCGGCCAGTCAGAGAAAAGTGGATCATCTTCCACCTCTGATCTACATGTGATCACAATCTTGGCATCAGGCAGGAGATCGTGCTTCATTACCTTCCACAAGATAGATTTTTTTCCCAAATCTGTCACACAATCAAACACAATGACAACATTATCAGAGTTTTCCTCAATATCTTGAAACACTTCTTTTCTGTCTTTTTCTGTTGGTTTTTTATACACATCAAACAAAAGAGATTCCAAACTGGCAACACTATTGTGGGCCAAAACACTTTCATCAAAGTAAAACATGTAGTCGATCTCTCTGTCATCCTTCTCTGCCAAAAGACACAACATTTCCTGGACAACTGTAGTCTTTCCTACTCCAGGTTTGCCTATGATGAGAATGTTCTTGTCCTGCCACTTCAGGAGATCCTCAGGTGACAGTGTTTGTCCCTCATTAGGAATGTAAGCTCTCAGCTTCTTGGGCCGTAGCTTTTTGCATTTTTTGTTTTTTGAATATATTTTGCTTTGAGGAGTTTTTACCGCAGAGTCGGTCTCTAAAATAAGAGGTATGAAACTGAAGTTTGCTTGTGTCTTATCCAGATATTTACACCAATTTTCCCTTTGGTCCTTCAGGATACTTTCTGCTTTCTTTTTGAGCTGTCTCTGGTAGTTTTTACAGGACTTTGTACCTAAAATAACAACAAAAGCATAAACAAAAAAATATTGAAATATTTCAAATGTGTTAATTTTACTAAAATGTTCTTTCACTTTTCTACTCACCAAATAAAAAACTGGCCTCTGTATCTTCTCCTCTGAAGGAAAAACAGCTGATCCAGTAGTGTAAACCAGGGTCTAATGTCCTCTTCTTAGTGATGTCCAAAATCTGGAGAAATTCCTCACTGGCCATTTCACCTTTGTTAATGACCCAGTCCAATATACATCTGGCTTTATCAAACTCTGTCCTCTCAGCTTTGAGATCATTGAGGTTATAGTCATTGAAAACATTTTTCTGATAAAGATTCTCAATGATCAGAGGAAGGTTTTTCATGTTAGTCACCAGTTTTTTCCTGGTGTTTCTGAGGTAGTCAGTAGCAGATTTCTGTGTACACGCCATACTGCAGACATGTCAACCCTGAAGGAAAACACATACGTTTAAGCACATTAACATAAAAAATTTAATGATCTTTATGATTTCACACTTTAATTCACATTTAATATTTTTACACGGTTTTCTAATATGAACAAAAGTCTCCCTAGATCTAGCCTAAATCCATCATACATAGGTAGGTACACAAAATAAACATTATGAATATAAATAAAGCTGCAGCGTTTTTTTATTATAAAGGGAATTGTCTTGGTTTAAATAAAAACTGTAATGGTCCCTGTAGGTCTCTACTGGCAATTTTAGCCTTTTATTGGTTGCTTGTTAAAACCATTTAATTATGGCGAAATTAAAAATAAATAAACACATAAAATTATCCATTTCATTTATGTATTATTTTCCATCTTTATTAGTAATTTATTATTTACTTATTACTTTGTTTATATTTATTTTATTTATGCATTTATTAATTCATTTATTTTGTGTATTTATTTTTTATATTTATTCACACATGTATTGTTTCCATATTTATTTATTTTTACTATATTTGTTTTTATCAAATCATTTATTGATTTTCCTGTAATTACATTTATTTACTTGCATGCGTGTTCCTCCATATTTAATAGAATATGTCCCATTTTTTATGGTTTTAAAAGTTGATGGTTCAATAATGTTTAATGGTATTGGTAGTGGAAACCATTGGAATTTCTTTGATGGTTTCTATTGTTTCTTTCTTTCAACAGGGCGATATATTCATATGTGGTCTAGTATCATA
>VONZ01002818.1:0-36173 GCA_012976165.1 Labeo catla | reverse complement strand
GGCCCAGAGTCCAGTCACGTCCCGCCTGACGGCCCAGAGCCTCGCCATGTTTCGTTTGACCGCCCAGAACCACGCCATGTCTCGTCTGACATCCCAGGGTCACGGCCTGTCATGATGGCCAGCGTGCTGGACCCACCACTAGTGTCAGTGAGTGCAGCAAACATCCCAGTGGCATCAACACCTTCTCAAACCATCATTAAAGAGGTCCTGCCACCTGCCGCTGCTCTTCCCTTAATGGCAGTTGCCTTTTGGTGTGTGTGGGCTGCACACTGTACTCCTGAGCTCATGTCTGTTCACACGTCGGCTCCTAAGGCCACGCCTGTTCACCAGTCAGCTCCTGAGATCATGTCAGTTCACCAGTTCGCTCCAGAGCCCCCGCCTGGTCACAAATCTGCTCCAGAGCTCCCCTCACTTGGAGAAGCCATGCCAATGCCTCCTGAGGTGTCAGCCTTGGCTGTAGATCCTCCCATGGAGGCGGCGTCCCTCTACAACCTCTCTGCTTCTCCCTTTATTCTGTCTGCCTCCTCTGTCTCTGCTGTTCCTAGGTCCCAGGCCATAACGCGGTTTCCTGCTCCAGAGCTCCCGCCTGGTCTCAAGTCAGCTCCAGAGGTCCCGTCTGGTCTCAAGTCAGCTCCAGAGGTCCCGTCTGGTCTCAAGTCTGCTCCAGAGGTTCCATCTGGTCTCAAGTCTGCTCCAGAGGCCCCGTCTGACCACGAGTCAGCTCCCGAGGCCTTCCCTGTCGGAGAAGCCGCGCCAATGCCTCCTGTGGTGTCAGCTTCGGCTGTGGATCCTCCTAGGGAGGCAGCGTTATTCTGTGGTCTCTCTGCTTCTCTCTGCCTCCTCTGTCCCTGCTCTCCAGAGCCTCAATCACCGGGCTCCCCCCACATGGACCTGGCCCTCCAGCCCCTTGCCCTGTCTCGCCTCCCACCCCACCGCTTCCCCTGGACTGTGCAGCCTCCTTTCGAGCGCCTGGAAGCCGCCTCCTTGGGGCTATGTCAATGCACCCACGTCCTGCTGTCCGCTCACCACCAGATGTCACCCTCACCTTATCACTCACTGACTGTTACATCACACCCCGGACTGCATCTCCCATCCTCCACCGCACTGATACAGCCCCGGTCCTTCCCAGTGCTCTTCACGGATTGTTGAATCGTTGTATTGTTGTATTCCTAGTTCCTGTTCCAAGTTCCTAGTTCCTGGTTTTTGATCTCTCGCCTGGTTTTCTCGTTTTTTCTGTCTAGCCGCCTGCCTTGTGGATTATCGCTTGTTTAAGGATTATTCTTTACGTTTTGCCTGCGTTTCTCCTGTTGCCTCTGTTTGACCCTGCCTGCTCGACTATGTATCTGTCTCGTCCATTGAATAAAGGCTCGCATATGGATCCGCTCGCCTCTCGTCTCTCATTTCGTGTTAGATTGGGTGCATGAACAGCTGGGTTGTTGCCAAATCTGCTGCAGACAAAACGTTTGAACTAATTGTGGATTTTAAAGGCTTGTGACCTTCTCTGTCCTGTTCTCTATTGTTTTAGCAACCGTTTTCTCAATGGTTGTAATTGCATTTACAACTTCAGTACGCTCATGAGGAAGATCAGCAGTAAATCAATGGAGGTTCTGATTTCATTTATATTTTATTTTAGGTACAATATTGTAAAAACACAAACAAGTGGTACACAAGATGTTTGTTAATTAATCTACAAATGTTTGAAAAAAGCAAATGGCTATTAAATTTGCCACATCAGCTCTTAAAGGCAATTTAAAACAGAATGGGTTTTCCATGTTTAGTCACAAGGATGAGCTAAAGCAATGTCATCTGCATTAAGTGTTTGCTGCTTTTTTCCAAGATATATATATATAAACATAGTCATAGAGCTTATTTTACCATAGAAAATCAGTGAAGAATAACATCTGATGTTGGTACAGCGCTCTCAGAAGAAAAGTAAATTCAGCAGTAAAAATCAGCAAGATTCATCTGCGGTGCAGGTATCAGATCACTAAAAAACAAAAACAAAAACATCTCTGAGCATGTTAATATCAGAAGAACTTGTATGTAACGATCTTGTAGTCACAGATTCACGCATACTTTATACTATGTAAAAAGGACATTTTATATCCGAGAAACAAATTATGGTTTAGCACCTTATAAAACTCTATTTGGGAACAGAGTATTAATAATAAACATGATCTAGACATTCTTAGACTCCTAGTACTTCATCTGAGGTGAATTCTGTGTTATTCCTCTCAACGCGTCTTCTTCCAGAAACGAACATTAGCCGAGATGATCTTGATGAATCGTCAAGCTTTGTTTACGATGATGTGTATCCACTTAATGGTTTCTAATGATGTATAACCCTTATTTGTGCGACCTGTCGACAGAGTATTTGTAGTGTCTTTCGCACTGATCTTAAAAAACGTGAGCTGATCACGCTGGCGTGACCGTTGACCCCAGGGAGTTAAGGTTTGGAAAGTGATAAATGCACCGGTAAAACTTTAGTGACACTTTACTATCTTTGTGTTTGGACTATGCAAATAAATTCCACAGGAGGAAAGGAAACCATGTGTCCCCCCACTCTGATAGAACCAGCCAATCACAGCACAGAAATGGAGAAGCGCCAAATTGCAGTCTCCTCCTCATTGGAAAGGGATAAATGTACCCTTCCAAAAGACACTCCTTGTTCTGAATCTCTGGCATGTCCAAAGGACACAAACAGAGCAACAAAGTTCTGAGTCTCCAGCCTGTTACCAGGAAGGCAGCAACAGAAACACCCCGTTCTGAGTGTCAATCTTTTAAGGGAAGAGGCTGTAACAGAAACACCAACATTCTGAGTCTAAGTCCAATAGAGGAAAGACACAAACAGAGCAACAAAGTCTCCCATCCAGTGAGACGGTAGCAGAAATTCCTACGTTCTGAGACTCCAGCCTGCAAAGGTGAGACAATCCGTACAGATCAACCATTACTGAGCCTGAGTCCTGTAAGGGAAGAGGCAATAACAGCTACACCGTTGTGAGTCTGTGACCCGTAAGGGTGAGATAACACAGATACCAAGTCCGAGTCTCCAGCTTTTGAGGCAGCAACAGATACGACCACATTCTGAGCCTCCAGACATTTACAACAATGTTAAGCTCCGGTGAGTAAACCTTCACTTTTGCTTGCGTGTTTCAAGCTAAGGACTTTCAGCACCTACTCCAGGGCCACATCTGCGTGTTCCAGATCTTAGGACTCTTGGTGCTCCAGGAGATGAGCACCCTACAGCGCTTCATCTTCAAGGCTGTTGAAATGGATTCCTGCTCCTTTCCCCACTGTACTGCCACCAGCACAACCAGTGGAAGAAGTCACTGCCACCGGACTGCTCACTCAACCACAGAGAACGTAAATATCACTTCCAAACCTCTTCCAGAGACCTTGGCATTGTTGTATATTATCAGTATATGATTTTCTCATTTACATTAGGTATTATATAGCCGATTGCAGTTGATAACAAATCCTACAGGTATTTGTTTGATGCATATTAAGGTTCTTCACCTTATTTGTTTCAGAGTAGCAACAGTTTATCTTTCCAGATAACGTAGCTCTGACATAGCAACTCCCAACATAATCACTTGCATTTTATGCATCTTATGCACTTTATTCCTTGTTCATTCATGGTATTCATTTAGTAGTTTTTTTTTTAGTAGTTTAGTAGGAGAAGCAATTCTGTCCACGGAGATAGCAACAGAGATAGCAACAGCGTCTGCGCGTAAGTGTTTGCTTAATACACTAGTATCATAGGTACTGTTTAAATTATTAAGTAGGGCTAGAAAGTATTTTTTCATTCTCTGCCTATTTGTAATGTTGTTGTTTCGTTTTAATTAGCACTTTGATTGCACTTATTGAAATTAGTATTGCTGAAATCCTGCGGGCACTTAAGTGCGAAGCATCTCGCTCTTAGTTTCGATTCGAGGTATTTGCATAGATATAGACTTTGGGCTTCAGTCAGGAGATGGGCCCAGCTGTTATCACTCCAATTCCATTCGCTTGTGTATATAATCATTGTGTGTAAGCTGACGCGGAAGCGTCAGCGGAAGCATTCAGCCGCCGTGTTCAGCCTCCTCGTGTGAAGACCAACGAGGGTAAAGACCTGCGACTTTTTCCTGCTCAACTTTAACCGAGCAACGAAACCGACAACGCACTTAGGTACTCCTCTTTCTTTCCCTTCATACACTCCCTGCTTGCACCCTCTTTCCACCTCTATCATGTGCTTTCAGTACATTCCGGTTATCACCACACAACGTTCTAACATCACACGCAAACGACAACGCAATCTCACTAACCTTCGCCCTATCGCCACTTCATCCACCGAAACTTTCTCGTTTACCGTCGGCCTCTGGAATTGCCAGTCAGCTGTTAACAAAGCAGATTTCATTTCTGCTTTTTCCACACATTCGACACTTAGTATCCCGGGCTTGACTGAGACCTGGATTCATCCAGAAGACTCAGCAACCCCCGCTGCTCTGTCTAATAACTTCTCTTTCTCTCACACCCCTCGTCACACTGGGAGGGGTGGGGGTACTGGAATACTCATTTCTAACAAATGGAAATTCTTTAACCACTCTCTGCTATGCAACTTTAATTCTTTTGAATCTCATGCGATCACAGTAACAGCTCCAATTAAATTCCATGTTGTGCTCATTTACCGCCCTCCTGGTCAACTGGGCACCTTCCTAGATGAGCTAGATGGGCTACTATCCTCATTCCAAGAGGATGGCAGTCCATTTCTAGTCTTTGGTGATTTTAACATTCATCTGGACAAGCCTTATGCTGCTGACTTTCACTCACTCCTAACTTCATTTGATTTCAAACGCCTTGCTACTACAAGCACTCACAAATCGGGCAACCACCTAGACCTAATTTACACACGCAATTGCGTTGCAGACAACAGTTTGGTTAAACCCCTACACACCTCTGACCATTTCTTCATTACATGCAACTTGCATATTACTGCCAGTACACCTCCGACCCCTCTACCTGTTACTTTCAGACGAAACCTACGCTCCCTTTCACCCTCCCATCTTTCCTCTGTAGTGTCCTCCTCTCTTTCCTCTACAACCCTTTTCTCATCTCTAGAGGTTAATGCAGCTACTAACACCTTATGCTCTACTTTAACTTCTTGCCTAGACGCTATATGTCCTCTCTCTTCCAGGCCAGCACGGGCCACCCCTCCTAACCCCTAGCTATCCGATGTTCTCCGCGAACATCGCTCCAAACTCAGGGCAGCAGAGAGGAAATGGCGCAAATCTAAAGATCCATCTGACTTGAGTATGTATCAGTCTTTGCTTTCATCCTTCTCTGCTCAAGTCCATACTGCCAAATCCTCATACTTCCACACCAAGATCAGCAATGCTCCAAACACACGTTACCTCTTCAAAACATTCAGTTCGCTCCTCTGCCCTCCCACACCACCTCCCACCACTTCTATAACAGCCGACGATTTCGCCACATTCTTTACTAACAAAACGACAACTATTAGCAGCCAGTTCTCGTCTCCACACATACAGGAAACAATACAGACAACATCCATAGCTAACACCCCACTCTTCTCCTTCTGTCCCCTCTCTGAGGCAGAAGTATCCAAACTTCTCCTCTCCAGCCATCCTACAACATGCCCACTAGATCCTATCCCCTCTCACCTTCTCCAAGCTATCTTTCCTACACTCTTACCAGCACTTACACACATCATCAACACATCTCTCCTCACAGGCACTTTCCCCACTGCATTCAAGCAGGCTCAGGTAACCCCACTGCTCAAAAAACCTACATTAAACACTTCACTTATAGATAACTATAGACCGATCTCTCTCCTTCCATTCATAGCAAAAACACTTGAACGAGTCGTTTTTAACCAGGTATCACTATTTCTCGCACAGAACAGTTCATTGGATGCTAACCAGTCAGGGTTCAGGAGTGGCCACTCAACTGAAACTGCACTACTGTCAGTTACTGAAGCCTTGCGGATTGCAAAAGCTGATTCCAGATCATCAGTACTCATTTTGCTGGATCTTTCTGCTGCTTTTGACACAGTCAATCATCAGATCCTCCTGTCCACCCTCTCATCACTGGGTATCACAGGGATTCCTCTTCGCTGGTTTGAATCCTATCTCACAGGTAGGTCTTTCAGGGTGGCCTGGGGAGGGGAGGTATCCAAACCACATCATCTGGCCACTGGGGTTCCTCAGGGATCAGTTCTTGGACCCCTCCTCTTCTCCATTTACACTACATCACTGGGGCCCATCATACAGGCACATGGCTTTTCTAACCACTGCTATGCTGATGACACGCAGCTCTATCTTTAATTTCAACCAGATGATCCAACAGTAGCTGCACGGATCTCAGGCTGCTTGGCGGACATCTCAGAGTGGATGAAAGAACATCATCTACAGCTCAACTTGGCAAAGACTGAGCTCCTTATTTTCCCTGCCACTCCGACTCTACAGCATGATTTCACCATCAGTTTAGGTACTTTAACAATTACCCCATCAAGTTCTGCCAGAAATCTTGGTGTTATCCTTGATGACCAGCTGACTTTCAAAGACCACATTGCTAAAACTGCTCGATCTTGCAGGTTTGCCCTACACAACATTAGAAAGATCAGGCCCTTTCTAACAGAGCAGGCCACACAACTTCTTGTCCAGGCCCTGGTCATCTCCAGGCTGGACTACTGCAATGCTCTTCTAGCCGGTCTTCCCTCATGCACAATCAAACCTTTACAAATGATTCAGAATGCAGCAGCACGACTGGTCTTCAATGAGCCCAAAAGAGCCCATGTCACACCTCTCTTTATCACCTTGCACTGGCTCCCAATTGCAGCTCGCATCAAATTCAAGACACTGATGCTTGCATATAGAACAACCACAGGCTCGGCACCCGCCTACCTCCACTCACTGCTACCAATCTACACTCCCTCCAGAACTCTGAGATCCGCCAGTGAGCGACGCCTCATTGTACCATCACAAAGAGGCACAAAATCACTTTCCAGAACATTCTCTTACACCGTTCCTGGCTGGTGGAATGACCTTCCCACCGCTATCCGGAATGCCAACTCCCTAACAACTTTCAAACGACTGCTGAAAACCCATCTCTTTCGACACTACTTGACATAAAAAAAAAAAATTCTACTCTTTTCCCTTTCTAGCTTGTACTTATTTGAATAATGCCTGTTATAATTTGAGCACTTCGTAGGTCGTTTTGCCTCTTTAGGACAAATCGCTTGATGTATTCCCCACCTGTAAGTCGCTTTGGATAAAAGCGTCTGCTAAATGAATAAATGTAAATGTAAATGTAGTTGATTACTCTTGTCTATCTTTTGTTAATAAAATTTATTTTATTACAACTTGTGTCTTCCTTGTGTTGATAATACAGTAAGAGGTTATACAAGTTAGAGATCCCACCAATCTTTCTTATGCGATGTACTCATAACCACACATTAATTGACACGTGATCCAAGAATCATAACATCAGCTGTGACATGAGTACCCATCACTACCCTGTTTTGCCTCCCTAGGTTGGCGAAAGCGAAATTCACTACAACTCTTTGCCCGTCCTGTCACAGCTGTGGAGGGCATCAGTGAACTCTCTGCCCATCCTGTCACGGCTTTGGAGGCTGTTAGTGAACTCTTTGCCCGTTCTGTTATGGCTATTGAGGCCGTCCAGTGAACTCTTTGCCGCCCATCCTGTCCGCGCTTTGGAGGCCATCGTGAACTTTCTGCCCGTCCTGTCACAGCTTTGGAGGCTGTCACAACTCCCTCCGCATCCTGCCATGGCTTGTATGTCGCCAGTGAACTCTCTGCGGATCGTCCGCGGCTTTGGAGGCCATCCGGTGAACTCTTTCTCCATCTATCCGCGGCTTTGGAAGCCCGTCAGTGAACTTCTACCCATCCTGTCATGGCTGGAGGCCATCAGTGAACTCTTTCTCCATCCTATCGCGGCTTTGGAGGCCCGTCAGTGAACTCTGCCCGTCCCTGTTCCGGCTTGGAGGCCATCAGTGAACTCTCTACCTGTCCTGTCACAGCTTTGAAGGCTGTCAGTGAAGACTCTTTGCCTGTCTTGTCACAACTTTGGAGGCCGTCAGTGAACTCTCTGCCCGTCCTGTTACGGCTATTGAGGCCGTCGGTGAACTCTCTGCTCCGTTTGATCCGCCCTGGTGGGCTCCTGCTCCATCTGCTCTGCCCTGGAGGGATCGTGCTCCACCCTGGAGGGCTCCTGGTCTGTCCTTCCTGTTTGGTGGCCCTCACAAATCTGGTCCTGATTGTCACCTTGCCATTACACAACAGTGTAGTGACTGTTGCACTACACCCCAGACTACATTTCCCATGCTCCACCTCACTCACCACATTCACAGCTGCAGTCAATCACGAACGGTATAAATACAAGGCCCTTCCCACTATTCTGGGCTGAGTATTGCTTTGCATTTAGCACTCGTTTAGTGTTAGCTGCTTTACAGAGCCTCTTGTTTGTTTCTAAGTCTAGTTAAGGCTTGTTCCTTTATCCAGTTATTCTAGTCTTGTATCCTTGCCTTGTTATATTGTCTTGTCTGCATTCAGCCTGCCCTGGACTTTTCGCCTATCGTAGATTTAACCCTTTGCCTTGTTGTTTTGGACTCTGTTTGCTCCTCGAATGAACTCTAGCCTGTCTTTTTGGATTACCCATTTTCCTCTCCCCTTGGATTATGTTCGCCGCTGATCGACCCTCGCCTGTTTTACAGATTACTCTTGTGTCTTGCTCTAATATACCTGTTTGCCAATATTCAACCCTGCCTGTGTTTGACCATGTCTTTGTCTAATAAAGCTATGCGTTTGGACCCGACTGCATCCCATCTCCCTCGCTCCGTTACAGTTATACACTTTTAGACTACTATAATAAAACCATTAATTTCATAAAGGTTAACTTGAGTAACACACAACTGGCAAATCAACGTGCTACTTTTATTCTCCAATAAAGAAGAAGAAAAAAAGTATCTAATTTTAGGTCATAGTATAGGCAAGTTGATTATAGAAAAAAAGGGCAAAAATAGGCATTTTGCATTTAGTAAACAGATTAATAGTTTTTTTTTTTTTTAACAGAATAGTGTTATTTATTAAGACAATAGTTAGACAATAGAGATGTCTTGGATTCTTTTTTATTTATTGTTTTTTCTCAGCTATTTATTTATTTCTATGTACTTGTGTAATAGACATGATTATATTAACAAGCTCAAGATCAACTAAACTTTTGTTTAGTACTAATTTATAAGAAAGTCACAAGTAAGTTAGACAATGTAAGTTGAAATAGTGGACCACAAGTACAACATAAGGGTAAGAAAATAAAAGCACATTATGGCATATTTTATTTATAATGGGAATAACAGTGAAACAATTGTTGCTAATTTTAACAGAACCGTATTACTCTATTACAACTGCAAGAAGACACATTCATAATTTACCAATCAGACGCCACAAGCTCAAACAAAACACAACAAAAGCACAAACCATAATCTGTGACTGTTTTCCAACCTTTCTAATTTAATAACACTGCAAATATCTGAAAACACACTGTTAGTTTGGTATGAAGTGCAGATGATTGACTGTGACTTCAACCAAAAACTGTTCTGGTTTTTGCAACACATGTTTGTCAGCACTTTCTAGTATGAATTATTTTTATAAATGGTTGCCAACACTGACTATATTTACTGACATACAGAATCAGTTATAACAAACTGACAATAAATGCACTGAATTTGTGTCAAAAGCTGACAATTCCTAAATAGTCCACCCTTGTTCAGGGTTTGTCTGTAAAAATGCCCCTGCACCGGTGTCACACATTACACTTTTTGCCACCTACTGGTGAAAAAAAATGTCATTGTAGGTCTACACATGGAATGTGTACTGAACAGAATGTGTTTCCATATTCAGCCACAAGAGGGAGCTAAAGCAGCATTATCTATATCAGGAGAGTCATACAGTATGTTGCTGCACAACATCAACTAAAAGCATCAACAACTAATGTAACAAAATAAAACATTTTTAATTTACATGTTGGTTGTAAATACTTTTATTTCACCAGAATACACAAATACGTTTGAATGGCCTTCAGATGAGGAGGTTGCTGCAACATCTACCAGCAGGAGTGAACAGACCCAACAAAAGAGTATCAAGTATGAGCTCAAGTATGCAAAAACATACTGAAATGGAAGATTGAGTGGAATATAAAGTAAAGAACATAGAAGTTCACACATTTTTTTACTGGGACCGTGTGAATTTTATTGTGACACTTTTTTTTTCACTCCAGTTGTTAGGATTTCCCTAGAACTGATTAAAAGTCTGGAACTGACCCAGATTTTCAACAAAACCCCCTCAACCATGATGAGATTAATGTTTGTTACATTTTAAAATGTTTTTTATGTTTGAATGTGTATCATTTTTTCATGTAATAGTTGTATTCGAATCACAAGTAATTTTATTTTTTATTTACACTTACATTTTGTTTACATGTATAATATACTTGTATTTCTCATTTGTATTGCAGTAAATGGCCTAGTGGTGATTCTAGTATTTTCTGAACAAAAGTGTGTGCTAAATGAACAATTTTAAGTAAAACAGAATCAAAAGACACTGATGTAGAAAAATATATATATTTGACCATCTTGGTCAAAAATGAGATAGTGATACTGAGTGAATGTCAGATGGATTTAGAAGCTTTTGCATCTGAACTCTTTATATATATATATAATATATATATATATATATACATATATACAGTAGTCAACATTTGAAGTGGATCAAAAACAGTTTATCAAGGTTGTCCTAAGACAAGAATGGGTATTGTTTTGGTTTTAGGACAACTTTGATGAAAAGTTTTGATCCACTTCAATATACATTTATTGAGATTTTTATTATTATAAAAATTATTATACATAATAAAAAATCTTCTGATGGTTATTTCATTTGACCAGTCATGCAGCAAACTTGAAAAAGTAGGATTAATCTTGAAGGGTTCAGTGATTCATTGCTCATTTTCCTCTTTCGTATGTCACTTTGGATAAAGTCTTTTGCTGAATGCTAAAGTAAACAAATCTAATCAACAATGAGTGATACAAGCCCATGACCGAATGACGGCAAAACTAATTTTATTTTGTCCCAGATAAAATAGTGAAGAATACATACATATACATACACAAACACACAAACTAAGTAAATGACACCAACAGTCCACAGGATAATTTCTATACAGAATACTTTCTACCAACAAATAAAAGACACACAACACAATCACACCCCATAACATGATGAACACAGACAGCTAACAGAACAGTTTATTGTAAATACACAGGATCAACAACTTAATGACATGCTGATGAATTACATCAGTAACTAAGGATAACTAAGGATTATGTTAGGGTCGGGTTTAATAATAATAATAATAATAATAATAATAACAATAATAAAAAGCTGGCAGCTCATAAACAGAATGACAGTTTGATCAAGAGTTCTTTCAGCGTCTCATGGCGACTCCTGAATACACCACCTCATCCACCTTTTGAACTCTCTGAAAGAAAATAAACATGTATACATCACACATGTGTTTATCAAAAGCATTACTGGCCATGATGTGAGTATGATTATTACACACAAACACAAGCACAAATATCTTTATTCAAACACACACCTAAATCTGACTCACTGCTGAAATAATACAGAGAAAAAACACTGTAAATGATCTTACTGTTTTCTGTGCTTTTCTTTTGTACAATGTTGGATCTGCATATGTGATCTCCTCTGAACGAGAAAGTCAATTAGCTGTTTAATGTTAACAAAATAGTTTTAGTAGTATCAGCAGTAGGTAGTACTTGCCTTCTTTGTCTGTTTTTCTGTGTTTCCTGAAGATGCAGAAGATCCCAAATACAATCAACAGAGATCCAGCAGCAGCAGCAGCAGAGATCAGCACTGTCAGAGACACTGAGTTATCTGGAAGATGTGAACAAGACAGTCATTAGTGTGAACGAATGTGTACATAAACACAAAATATTATGATAGACATACAGTACCTGGACACGGCTGACAGAGCTCAGTGCTGCTGAGATGTGTGGTCCGGTTTCTGATGGGATTGTTGATCACACAGCTGTAGGTGTTGTTATCTTGATATTCCACCTCCAGAGGTAGAGAGAGACTGATGCTGAGATCAGACACACTGATGCTGGACAATAAACTGTTTCCTTTGTACCAGGAGACATTCACATCACTCACATTCACCAATGAACACAACAGTGAACAACTCTGCTGTGATGATGATGATGAAGAACACTGTAAAGGGTCTCTGCTGATGACAGGAACGGGCAGATGAGCTAAGAAGAGATATTAGAGAACAAATATCTAGTTGAGTTATGACATTCAAAATGGTAAGGCTGATTGGTCCTTTACATGCAATCTGCTAGCAATCACATCAGTTAAAACTGGCTCTGATGATTCTGCAGATAAATAATAATTTGATGCATATTGTATACTGTTGAGCATGTATTTGTCTGAAATTCCAGAATCGTCAGTGCATGCAAAAAAAAAAGTGAGACCCTTCAGAAGTGAATAATTTCATATGGTTTGGACTGGCCTGTCTGTGCAGCACTTAAAAAAAAAAATAAATAAATAAATAAATAAATAAAATAAAATAAAATAAAATAAAATGAAGAGGCTTCTGGGGGCTATTTTTTCTCACCTTGCAGCATGATATAGTTTGTGTTACAGTCACACTAGGTTCAGGCTCACTTTTGTGAAGGACCATTAACCAACAGTGACTGTAACTGAAGAAACAACCACACATCAAACAGGTGAAGTAATGCTCTTCTCACCATAGACAGTAAGATTGAATGTGTTGATATTGATGTCGCTCCTGTCGTATACTTGATAAAGTCCAGTGTGTTGAGTTGTGGTGTTTGTGATGATCAGAGATCCAGTCTGATCCAGCTCCAGTCTGCCTCTGAATCTCCCACCAGCAGTATTAGGATATTTCCTTTCATTGTTCTGTGTGTTGATTTTCGCTATGAAAATCTGTTCAAACCTCCATTTCAGATCACCTTTCTGTGTTTTAGTAATATCAAGGTTTAGAGTGACTGATTCTCCCTCCGTCACTGACATTGACTTCACTTCATCAACACCAAACACACCTGATCAACAAACACAATCAGTTACACAGCAGAACACTTGGAATCTCTCAGCTTTTCACTCTGAACTGATTAAAAATTAACCTTTTATTTGGCAGGAAGGGAAAATAGAAAGTTCAGAACAGCAGCACGGACAGAAATACAGCATATTAATTTAATAAATCTAAAAAAAAATTACACACAAAACGTTGATGATGATGGAATAAATAAAGAATAGAGTGAAGTATGGGAGCAAATGATAGCATAAATGGAACTGAAGCTTAATAATAAAATAATGAAACTTACCAGAGATGCTGCACAAGCAGAAGAAAATAAACATGTTGAACATTTTCTTCAGCATTTCACTAAATAGTTCCAAATAAAAACTGTCCTTAATTTCTAAAGAAAAAAAAAGGCCACAAGTAAAACTAACAACACAGAAATACAGTGAATGTTTGGTAAAGTGACAGAAGAGCTGGAGAGAGGAGAGAGAGTTGCGAGTCTGTTAGTGGTTTAGTAAAGCATACAGTCAGTGTGAATAAACTCCTCTAGTAGGCGTTTCATTTAAGAGATCATGCCTTCTTAAAACAAGAATGGGCCACTCAAGGGCCGTAATTCTTTGCTGCATTTGGGTCGAGTGTAACTGCTCACTTGGCCCAGAACTGGACCAGATGTCAATTGCTATGTGGGCACTGGCTTTGAAGTTAAAAGACGTTTAGTAATAAAAATAGTGAATATTTAAATCTCAGACAAATAGTAACTTATAATCAGCCCTGAACTGGGCCAGAACAAGTTTTATTAGTGCTACACAATCTCAGCCTTCAGTAAACCACATAGAGACCAGTCTTAAACCAGAAACCCCAAAACTGAGCCATGTCTAAAGGTGTAACTGTGTGTTTTACTGCCTATTGATGGATCCATGGCTGAGTTTTTATTTTAATTAATTAATTAATTAATTAATTAAATCTGGGAGCCAATCTCAGCTTTTGGGGCTGAGATTGGCTCCCAGATAGCATTGAATCAATACATTGAATTAATGTCAATGTTAATGGCATTGAAATAATATCACTTTGCACCCTCAATGAATGTTGAAAAAAAACTACATTTCCATAAACCACCATTGTTGTAATCAGTGATTGCTTTAGTTGGGTTCTTGATTTTTGCTTTTCGTTAAGTCAACTCTTTTTCTGTGCTACAATGGTATTTCACTATAAACACAACTAAAAACAGGTGTTTTAAAAATAAGTTCAAGGAGATTCCCTTTTTGTGGTGGTGGTTCCAGTGGATCTCAGCTTTTACACATTGTTACAAAAGACAAAAAAAAATCTAACACTGAAGTACAAAGAGTCAAGAGCCCAACTAGAGCAAACACTGATCACAACAATGGTGGTTTGTTGAAATTTTAAAAATGTTTCAACATTAATAGCAGGAGCTAAAGTTATATTATTTCAATATCAGAAACATTGACAAATCAACTACTTTTAACATTGATTCAATGGTTTCTTGGGGGTAGCACTAATAAAACTTGTTCTGGTCCAGTTATGGCTCATGTGTGGCTCATGTCTGTAGTCCAGATCTGGGCCACTCAAGGGCCGTAATTCTTTGCTGCATTTGGGCCAAGTGCTTGTTTAGCCCAGAACAGGGCCACATGTCAATTGCTATTTGGGATGATGAGCTACGCTTTACATAAGTGCAATGGTGCAACAAAAAAAAATACTGTACAACTAGTCCACTGTATGTTTATGAAGATCAGAATGGATAAGTAATACAAAAAGATAGACAGATAGATAGATAGATAGATAGGATAGATTGTGATAGACAGACAGACAGACAGACAGACAGACAGACAGACAGATAGATAGATAGATAGATAGATGGATAGATGGATGGATAGATAGATAGATAGATAGATAGATAGATAGATAGATAATTCTTGTTTATTTCGTTTACCCCTCTGTGTGCCTCCCCTGACATGTTTTGTCACCTGGAGGAGCTTCACACTTTGAAAACCCCTGAACTAAAACACTTGAGTGTAGATCAGCAGCACACTCCTCCTCTGATCATCTGTTTCTTTATTAAACATACTTCTGTCCTATCTGTTTTACATTAGACTATTTTGGAAATTAAGGACTGTTTTTATTTGGAGCTATTCAGTGAAATGCTGAAGAAAATGTTCAACATGTTTATTTTCTTCTGCTTGTGCAGCATCTCTGGTAAGTTTCTTTATTTTATTATTAATCTTCAGTTCTGTTTATGCTTTCATTTCAGTCCCTGAGGGTAATTATAGATGCGGACAATGTGCACAATGTAATTTTACAACAAAATGTCACACTTTTAGTCATCCTCACAGTTTAAGATTAAGGGTATCTCGTGTAATACTAAAAAAGTAATCTATCAAATGTCCCTATATATATATATATATATATATATATATATATATATATATATATATATATATGTAAAACAAAGCGCTGTTTAAAAACACGTATAGCCGAACACAGAAGTAATATACAGTTGAATGACCCAAAAACACCCATTGCCGTTCACTTTTAAACACTTTTAAACACAATTTGTCGACTCGTCATTATTTAGGTGTGGAACAAGTAAAAGCACATACTTGATTTGTTGTGATTTTGTGTGATATATATATATATATATATATATATATATATATATATATAATTATTTTTTTGTTTGTTTGTTTGTTTGTTTGTTTTTTGTTTACGTGATTGGTTGATTGTGTAATTAGTTTGATCAAGTGTATCAGGTGTGTGTGACTACGCCAACTAAATGATGATAAAATGTACCTCTTTGATTTTCTGTTATTTGCCTGACCTGACGAAGACCTTTTCGGTCAAAACGTTGTATTTTTAATAAACTTTGAGAGCAGCAATGGCAGTGTGCCGATTTTTGTTGATGGACAGTGTAGTTTTTCTGGTAATTGAGCACCTGCTCTAAGTTTTTTTTTTTTTTTGATGTGCACATACTACATTGTTTTCTTTTGCTATCATTTGTTCCCATATATCACTCTTTTCTTTATTTTTTCCATCATCCTTTTTGTCTATAATATTTTTCAGATTTACCAAATTAATATGCTTAATTTCTGTTCATTCTGCTGTTCCGAACTATTTTCCCTTCCTGTCAAATAAAAGGTTTTTTTTTTTTTTGCAAATTGCTGAACTATGAAAGCCTTTGAAATCAGTTCAGAGTGAAAAGCTGAGAGATTCCAAGTGTTCTGCTGTGTAACTGATTGTGTTTGTTGATCAGGTGTGTTTGGTGTTGATGAAGTGAAGTCAGTGTCAGTGACGGAGGGAGAATCAGTCACTCTAAACCTTGATATTACTAAAACACAGAAAGGTGATCTGAAATGGAGGTTTGAACAGATTTTCATAGCGAAAATCAACACACAGAACAATGAAAGGAAATATCCTAATACTGCTGATGGGAGATTCAGAGGCAGACTGGAGCTGGATCAGACTGGATCTCTGATCATCACAAACACCACAACTCAACACACTGGACTTTATCAAGTATACGACAGGAGCGACATCAGTATCAACACATTCAATCTTACCGTCTATGGTGAGAAGAGCATTACTTCACCTGTTTCACATATAAATCTTTGAAAATAAACACTGAAAATATTACAAAATACTGAGATTTGTATGAGCCCACAAAAATTTAAACGTAAAAAAACAGTGAAATGCATGGCAGAACAGGGTGCCGAATGCTTACCATTAATAGGAATAATGGTTAAAGACCGTTTAAAAAAAAAAAACGGTCAATGACTGGCAGAAGTAGCTTCCAAATAAAAACTGTAAAATTAAAGACAAACATCCTACATTTTCTTAAAAGCTTCTTCACTTAATACAATCCAGTCTGACTTTGTTTCTTATTGAGAATTAACAGAGGTTTAGATGTTGATGTTTAAGTGAAATTAATAAAGTTTGAAGTCACCATTGTGGGGATAAACATTTGCTTTAGTTGGGCTCTTGACCAGCTTTTTGTTTTCCTTCCCCCCTCCTTTCACTTTTATTTGCTGTCTCTGCGTGTTTTAAAACAATTTCAAAACCAATTTGTTATGGCAAAGCCAGCAAAAAAAAGTTCTGACCAGATGAAGCAGTTTACATACTATGGATGATCTTGTGATGTATAGCTTTTTGACTCACTAGCCTCATCAGAAATCAGGTGTCTAAGCTTGTTAACAGAAACTATTAACATAACTTTTTGTATTCTTAAAAGTATGAAATTCAATCTTGTTTTCCTACTTTGAAAGTTTGTATGCCTTTTTGAGAGATTTATTTAGCCAAGCATATGTAGTCACAGACATCAAGAATCTGCATATGAATCTCAACAATGGTGACAATCAACAAAAATATTCATATTAGCCCTGATCATCACAAAACAAGCTTTTTGTTGATTTTCACCATTGTTGAGATTCATGTGCTGATTCTCGATGTTTGTGTGCATCAAAAAGACTTTATTCACCATGCATAAAGACATATGATAAAAAAAGCCTTTAATTGTTATAGCATAACGAGACTGCTGTAAGAAATGCAAAGCTAATATATCCAGCAATAATACTCACCAAATGCACAGTGAGCAAACATGTGCTTTAGAAAAACAAAGTTACAGCAACCAGACAAAAACTGAAGTTGTAAAGTCAAGGGTTAAGAGCCCAACGAAAGCAAATGTTTATCTCCACAATGGTGACTTCAAACTTTATTATTTTCAATAAAACATCAACATCTAAACCTCTGTTAATTCTCAATAAGAAGTTTAGTATGAAAGAAATAAAATTAGACTGGATGCTGAGATCTGGACAGATCTGTTTGTGTTTCATGTTCTGTTGCTGCCAGTCATGTGATGTTTAAGTAATTTAATTTAGTTAATGAGTTAATTTTACAGTGAAGGTGTTTGTTTGTAAAATCGTATTTATATAAAGAGATTGGACTTTAATTTTAAGGTTTTTGTTTGGCACCCTGTGCTGCCAGTCATTTGACTCTTTTTTTGTCTTTTGTTTTACAGTCAGGGTGCTTGATCATTAAATTCAGGAAATAGCTGTAAAATAACAGTGTTTGTCAGCTTATTTAAATAAGGAGATTTTACTTTACTGACAGTCATTTGACTGTTTTATCATCTAACGGATTTGTTATTGCATTAATTACATCATTTTTTATTTTATTTTTTTTTTAATTTTACATACATTTGTTTATAATTTAAGAAAACAGAAAACATACTGTATAAAAATACAGCAGTTTCTCTGTATAAAGATTGTGAATTACTGTAATTTGTCATTAATGTAATAATACTTAAAATAACTGCCAAGTTTTTAATTTAGAGATCATTTTACAGAGTTTTAACTGCAATTCAAAATAAAAGAAAACAATCTGAAAAAAATCAGTTATTTTTTTTTTATTATTTATTTATTTATTTTTTACAGTGCACATGAAAAAATACTATGGTAAATTTACCATAGAAAACACTATAGAAAAATACAATACTATACTATAATACTACAGAAATATTTTTTAAACCATGCTATAGTACATTGTGAAAAAAAATAATATATATATATATATATATATATATATATATATAGTAAAATTGCCATAGAAAATGTAGTAAATTTTCTATAGTACATCTAAATGAATGTTGTAATTACTGATAATTACATAATTACTGATATAAGATGATATAAGATCTTGATATAAGATCTTGTGACTGTACACTACACTGATATTATGAAAGATATTTATAAAATCGGTGTTATCATTTAAGACAATAATTCATGTATTTATATTCATACTTTAATGAAATGTTAAATATTAACAAATGTCATAACTTTCATCTACAGCTGAGTTTTTCTCCTGCTCTCTAATATTTTTCAGCTCGTCTGCCTGTTCCTGTCATCATCAGTGACTCTGCAAAAAGTTCTTCTTTATCATCATCATCTGAGCGTTCATCAGTGTCCATATGTTCACTGTTGTGTTCAGCTGTGAATGTGAGTAATGTGACTCTCTCCTGGTACAAAGGAAATTATTTATTTTCCAGCATCAAAATGTCTGATTTCAACATCAGTCTCTCTCTACGTCTGGAGATTGAGTGTCTGGATGATTCCTACAGCTGTGTGATCAACAACCCCATCAGCAACCAGACCAATCTTCTCAACAGCACTGAGCTCTGTCAGCCGTGTCCAGGTATGTCAGTGTTGAGCAGTATGCTTGTATTTAATCTGAACCCTGAATCACTCTTCTTCTGTTTCTGTCCTCAGAACCTCTTCACTGTTGTGGTTTTACTGAAGCTGTGATTCGATTGGTTCTCTCTGCTCTGGTGGGTGTGGCTGCTGTTGCCGTGCTGATTTATGACATCAGATCCAGACGTCTTCAACAGAAGAAGAGTCTTCAGACATCACAATCACACACTGATTAATCACATACTTACAGTGGAGATGATCATGATTGACTGGAACCATTTTATCATTAAAAGTTTAAAAAATACTTTTCAATTAATTTAAACTGTGAACTTTCCTGTAGAGAGACATGTTTCACTTTAATTGTGCTTGTACATCACTTTTCACAATAATAATAATTCTAAAGAGTGATTTAGGCTCCATCTCACTGTGATTAATCTGACAATCAATAACGTTCTTCTTATTATTATTATCTTTATTTTATTTATTTTTTTATTCTGTTGTATTATTGTAAGACAAGTCTTCCTCTCTCCAAGTCTCTTATCTCTAAGTGGGCAGACATTTGTCATTCTTTTGAATGTGCTATAATGGGTGAACCATAACTTGTATGAGCAGCCACATTAGCTCAGCATGCTAATCAGTTAATATGCTAATGTGGATGTAAGCTCTCCATGCTATCAATTTAAACTCCATGTGGCACACTGTGATCAGCAAGCATGTTATACACAAGTTATACATGGTTTCTGGTATGGCCACATTGATTTCTCTTATGTATCTCAACTGTATTTCAGCTCAGAACTGTGCTATTTTTTATTTTTCAGCATGCAATATTTTTTCTTTCTCACCTTGAACATCTGAATAAATGTCCTCTATGTGGCACATCATATTAAATAACTGGGTTTCCAATCTCAAGGCTGCGTATTTGAATCTTGGGTGCTGTAACTTCCTTTCTATTATTAGGGTGTCTGTATTTTAAAGGTAATGACTGTATTAATTGTTGTGTGTGTGTGTTTTTTATTCAATAGAGGATTGTGTATTATGCTGTTTCTGGTCTCAAGGTGGACAAAATTCCGTAACAACATGCACTGTGGACTGGGCTTGATAGTGGAGATCCAGTTGCAAGCTTTTATTAAAACGTTCGTATTCAAAGCAGGTGTAACGGGACTCCAGGGAAGCGTGTAAGATCCAGATGCGAGCTTTATTAAACAGATCGTAGTCAAGACAGGCAGGGTCGATCACCAAACAAACAGTAATATCCAGGGCAAGACAAAAGCAAAATCCAAATAAACAGGCAGAAAATTCTGACATCATTAGGCATTGATTTTCTGCTAGTTTCAGGTTGTGGCATTAACTAACCAAGATCCAGTGTCGAGCCAGCATCTCAAGCCAATGTCATATTGATGTCAAATACTGACATTTAGTTGTCAGGTATGGCAACGAAAAACCCAATGTTTCCTAAATGTCATAATTGTAACGTCCACCCAACATCAAATCCCACAATGACATCATTAGGCCTTGATCTTTTTGTTAGTTTTAGGTTGTGGCATTAACTAACCAAAATCCAATGTCGAGCCAACGTTTCAAGTCAATGTCATATTGATGTCAAATACTGACATTAGTCATCAGGTATGGCAATTAAAACCCCATGTCTCCTAGACGTCATAATGGTAATATACACACAACATCAAATTCTTACATCATTAGACATTGATCTTCTGTTAGTTTCAGGTTGTGGCACTAACTAATCAAAATTCAGCATCGAGCCAACGTCTCAAGCCAACGTCATACTGATGTCAAATACTGACATTTAGTCGTTAGGTATGGCTAACAAAAACAAACGTATCCTAGACTTCATAATTGTAATGTCCACCCAACGTCAAATTCTGACATCGTTAGGCATTGATCTTTTGCTAGTTTCAGGTTGTGGCATTAACTAACCAAAATCCAACGTTGAGGCAACGTCTCAAGCCAACGTCATATTGATGTCAAATACTGACATTTAGTCGTCAGGTATGGCAACCAAAACCCAACGTCTCCTAGATGTCATAACTGTAACGTCCAACAACGTCAAATTCTGACATCATTAGATGTTGATCACTTTCGTGGTTTCAAATTTGGCGTGTAAAATCCAGCGTCGGTAGCGTCTCAGAAATAGCGTCATATTGATGTCTAATGCGGTATTTGGTCATCGAAACCAACGTTCTTAAAGAAACGTCATAATTAAAAGAAGTCCACTAGCGTCAAATTCTGGCATCCATTAGGCGTTGATCTTTCGTGAACAAGGTTTGTTAACTAAAATCCAACGTCGAGCCAACGTCTCAGGCCAACGTCATATTGATGTCAAATACTGACATTTAGTTGTCAAGTATGGTAATCAAAACCCAATGTCTCCTAGATGTCATAATTGTAATGTCCACCCCATGTCAAATTCTGACATCATTAGACGTTGCTCTTTCATTAGTTTCAGGTTGTGGCATTAACTAACCAAAATCCAACGTTCAGTCAAAGTGTTAAGCCAACGTCATATTGATGTCTAATACTGACGTTTCTTCCATGGCAACTCACAGAAGATTTTAGCATGGTAATGTAAATGATAATGTTAATGTATTTGGTCTTGGCAGAATAGATCTGCTATGCTACTGCTGAAGGTTATTGCTGAATTTATAGATTATTGCTGCTGCTGCTGCAAGCAAGTACAGGAACTTGCTACTGCCAAAACATATGGTGATACAGTGTTGTGAGTATTTGAGACATACTGCTGCTGCATGAATAGCATATAAAATAACCCATAACAGATCTAAACAGGTGAAGCTGGGATAGGAGGAGAGGTAAAGAAACTCTGAAAGTGCGCTGCTGCAAAAGGCTTGAGTGAATGTCAATCAGCCACTTAAAGGTAAAGCTGCAAACTGCATACACTGTAAAAAACAACCTATACAATCTACTCAATAAAATGAGGTAAACTGAGGTAACAATTTACACTCAATTGTTTGGGTAGATTCTATCCTATATGTCTGAGTAAAGAATACCTGAATTTATCAGCTAAGACAAACTAAAAAAAATAGGTAAAGTCTACACAGCAAAAAGCCTAGTGTTAAATGAACTCTCCCGGGAGTTTGAGTCCATACTCAAGAGTGTTAAAATGAACACTGAAGCAGTGTTAGAGTTAATGAGGTAATTAAGTGATTCATTGAGTGATGATTGACCATTATTAAAGACGCCTGATGTTAATAAGCAGAATCACCAAAAGGAGAAAATCTAATTTTGTAAGTCGCCATTATAGTGGTGAGTGTTAGCATTAGTTTAGCTCTTGGCCAGTAACTTCTTAATATTAGATTTTGTTTGGGTGTTATAATTGAGTTATAACAGTCAAACAAACCAGAAGAAATGAGATTTTGTGGTTTTGAATATGCTTTGACAAAGTCATGAAGTAGTGATCAGAATAAGTGAGTTGGGTTTTGTTTATGTTGGTTTAATTAGACAGGTGTTTCTGAAATTTATTTGACCGGAACAAATATAAACGTTTTTTAGATTTAGACACACAGACATCAACAATCAGCATGAGAATCACAACAATGGTGACCAACAAAAACGTATGTTGTAGCCAATCAAAACTCATCCATATCTCCCATCATGCATTGTGGCATGAATAAATTATGAGCTGATGATTTCCATGATGTTTAGAGTTGATCTGTTTCTGAATATGCTGTTTGTCACCATTTTTGAGATTCATATGCTGATTCATGATGTCTGTGTGTGCCTAAAAGAACAGCTTTTGAAGTAGTCTTGTAATAAGTCCATTCAATATTAAAAAAAAAAAATAGATCATTTCTATGCTGCTGTGAAACCAGTTGTAATAAATAAAGGATATAGAACTCCAAATGGTTTCAGTGGCTCAAATTAAATTTGTTTTAAAACAGAATTATCACCACTGCATGACTTTTGCTCTTTGGCTTGTCTGGTTAGTTTAACTAAACAGTTGAACAAAAGCTAATGTTAAAAAGCTACGGGTCAAGAGCCCAACTAATGCTAACACTGACCACTATAATGGTGACGTAAACATTTTGGTGTCTTCAATAATTTTCAATCATCACTCAATTAATCACTTAATTACCTCATTAACTTTGACACTGCTTCAGTGTTCATTTTAACACTCAAATAAACTCCCGCAAGAGTTCATTTAACACTGGGCTTTTTGCTGTGTAGACTTTATCTACTTTTTTTTAATTTGTCATAGCTGTTAAATTCAGGTATTCTTTATTCAAATATATAGACAAACGAAGTGCAAATTGTTACTTCAATTTACCTCATTTTATTGAGTAGATTCGTAAATTTAGGTTTTCTTTACTCAAATATATAGGATAGAATCTACCTAAACAAACTAAGTGCAAATTGTTACATCAGTTTACCAGATTATATTGAGTAGATTCTATAGGTTGTTTTTTACAGTGTACGCGACATTAACCAATCATCTTGTGCCAAGTCGTTTAAGGTTGTGAATGTCAACAATTACGTTAACAACCCATCAGCCTGCACCATCTACAGCCTCATAAGAGAACTACACATTTAGTAATCAGGTATGGTGTCCAAAACCCAAGACCTCCTAAACGTCATAATAGTAACGTCCACACAATGTCAAATTCTGACATCATTAGATGTTGATGTTTTGTTAGTTTTAGGTTGTGCCGTTAACTAACCACAATCCAACGTCAAGTCAACATTTCAAGCCAGTGTCATATTGATGTCAAATACTACATTTAGTTGTCAGGTATGGCAACCAAAACCCAAAGTTTCTTAGACGTCATAATGGTAACGTCCACACAACATCAAATTCTAATTTCGTTAGTTTTAGGCTGTGCCTTATACTAATACTAACATTTAGTCACAAGGAACAAAAGGTACAACATGTTTTTTTTTTTTTGTTTTATGAGTATGTAACTGTATATATTTACAGCGTTTTTCTGTCATTTTAAATTACCCTAAATTCTGTAAAATACAAAGTACATCATATTTTTTAATGTTTAGGTGTTTTTACATTCAAACACTGCAAATCTAAACACAAACATAGCTGACTCATTTTATCACACCAAATAATTCACAGTTTGTTGTTAAAGAGTAAAGCTGCACTACTCTCCAGGTTGAAACTTTCAGGCCTCTGTCCACTAACCAGTTGATCCAAATTGTGTTGCAAAGGAAATTGTGAACAGAGAAAAGTACACATAATCCTTACAAGCTCATACTCTCCAAAAAACTTTGACTTTCATTGACTTTCGCAAACACAGGGTATACAGCCATCCTAAAGTATTGGTATATGTTATCTGATCAGAATATGCATTTGTTATTTGTGAAGATAGAGCCCTATCCCTACTGACCCTGGGTGAAAATAACGTATATGCTGTTTAGGTATGTAATTTAGTGCTGGTTTAAAAGCTGGTCCTTTGCTGATCAAGGAATTAGAAATGCAGTTAAAATACTTTAATCTAGCTATAGGACCGTCTACAAAATACTGCATTGAAAGGATAAAACGATTAATGGTTTCTCTTCTGAATTTTTTTTTTTTTTTTTTTTTAGTTAACACAAAACAAGAGCAATTTGTGCACCAATGTGGTAAAGATATAAAGACAAACACTTATAATGCTCACTTGCATTGAAATAAGAAATACTATAAACAAGATATGTGATTGTGGTTATATATATTTTTACTATTATTAAATAAATGAAATAAATAAAAAACAAAACAATATTAAATATCATTATCATTCCATAATCCAGTGGTTATGCAGTAGGATTATTCCAGCTCCTTGTGAGAACATTTTAATGTTCATTGTATTCACAGAACTATGACACCAAAAAGTTGCTATTGAAATAAACCAATAAATAAATTAATTTAAAATAAATACACTTCTGTATCACCTTTATGGTGTGTGTCTTGTTTCTGTTTATATAAGGACATTTTTATATTTGTTTTAGTCACAGAACTATAACAGAACACAAGCCATAGAAATTCAACAATTCAGTCAAAGCTGGCAAAAGTGTTGTTTTGACTTGAATTTGAAAATCAATCTAAAAAAAAAAAGGAAAAAAGAAAAAATATATATTTATGACACTGTTTTATATCGCAACTTTAAAGGGTGTGTGTTGTTACAGATTATCAAACATTTTGGTGTTGGTTTTAGCCACAGAACTATAACAGAACAACCCAGGCTAGGAATGTTATTGTTGTATTAATACTCAGAGAACATTATGCTATGATCTGGTAATGTTTTCAGTGGCAAGTTTTATTTTAGTTCCCAGAATATTATCATAAAAGGTAGAATAACATTCTCTAAAAACACTCTATAAATGTGTATTAATAACAACATTATCCTGTAACATTTTAATAGATTTAAGTGGGAAGCTTCACATTGGATATTGGATGTGAACTCAAATGTTGCTCAGAAGTCAAATTCTGGTCGAAAGTAAAAACCCAAACTTTGTTGACAAAAGCTCTTGTTGAGTTTAACAGAGGTTTAAATGTTCATGTCCATTTGAAAGTAATAGTTTGGTTTGATGTCACCATTATGGTGAGAAGTGTTTGCTTTAGTTGAGCAAATTGACTCCTGAATTTTCAATGATTTTTTTTTTTAACTGCTGTAGTTGTGTTTATTATGGCAAAAAACCACATGAGAAAATGTGATAGTGACATAGTTATCTGATTTCATCTAGACTAACTCAATTGTACATTGTGGCAACTCAATAGTTCTGAAAACTGGTATGCAGCAGAATTTTAATTAGATATGTTTTAAAACCAAACCAATCTCTTTGACACAAACATCAAGTATCAGTGTATGAATCTCAACAATGGTGACTTGCTGCAATGTATTATGGCTGCATCATACAAAACTCATCTAGGGCTCCCAGAATGCATTGCAGCATGAAGTATGTCACCATTGTTGAGATTCATACACTGATTCTTGATGTTTGTGTCTGTCAAAGCACTCAGAAGTTTAAAATGATTTTTGAACAATGTGTTTCAAAATAAATAAATACAGGTAGAAATCAAGATTGCTTGATCAGAACATTGCTGGATAATGATAATAAAACTAGAAATATTTCTAGCTGGGACATACTGTTAAAAATAAAAGCAATACATAGTTTAGTTAAAAATAAATGCAATGTTCTGTCTCAGCTTCAAAGTCTGTGTCTTGTTACAGATTTCATAAAGAATATTTTGCAGTAGTTTTCATTGTTGAAAGTGATGCAGAAGTCATGCTATTGATATTAAAAAATCACTTGTGAAACCTTTAAAAGAGTGTCCTGTATTACTGCCCCCTAGAGGAACATACTGCTGTTTTGACTGAGTTTGACATTCAAACTTACAAATTCATTTAAAATCAATACAGTCTTCTATCTTAACTTCAAAGGCCGTGTTTTGTTTCTGATTCTCAGATGAACATTTCAATTCAGGTTTTACTGTCATATCTGTCATTCAGAACACATGCTATTGAATTAAAATTGAAATCTGTCAATAAATTAATTTAATTGCATGCAGTTTTCCATCACAACTTCAAAAGCTGTGTCTTGTTACACGTGTAATATTTTAATGTTGGTTTCAGTCACAGAATTAAAAGAAAACACATGCAACTCAATCTGAATTTCTAATTCAATACATCAATTAGACAAAAAAAAAAAAAAAAAATCAAGGGTCTGTTTTGTTTCTTTTATAATAATTTTTTTCTTGTTTGTTTTGTTTTTGTTTCTTTTGAGAAAAAAAAAAAAAAAAACAGTCCATATATAGTATATTATTTTATTGATATATAATACACTAATTATCATTGAGTATGGAACAATACAAATTACGATGTAGCAAAATACAATGTAGCTCTAGATATAAATAAATAAACATACATACATAAATATTTCATTATGTATTACCACCGCCTAAATAGTACAGTCTAGCACTCTTAAGAAAGGCAGTATATTATTCTATGTTGGTAAACAATAAATAAATATAAACATTTGTTCGCTGTCATAGAGTACAAAGGGTCAGTTTGACTCCACTACTGGGACTTAATCTGACTTGCAGTTCTATGAAGAGACACAGTTGTGGTCACAATTTTACATAACCCTTGCAGAATCTGCTAAATGTTTTTTTTTTTTTTTTTAAGTAAGACATTTTGCTAATTCAATATCATGTGTGCTGAATGACATATGACAGTAAAACCTGAATTGAAATGTTCATTTGAGAATCAGAAACAAGACACACCTTTTGAAGTTGAAATAGAAGACTGTATTAATTTTAAATAAATTTATAAGATTGAATGTCAAACTCAGTCAAAACAGCAGTATGTTCCTCTAGGGGGCAGTGATACAGGACACTCTCTGGAAGGTTTCACATGCGATTTTTAATATCAATATCGTGACTTCTGCATCACTTTTGACAATGAAAACTACTGCAAAATGTTCTTTATTAAATCTGTAATAAGACACAGCCTTTGAAGCTGAGATAGAAGATTGTATTTATTTTTAACTAAATTATGTATTGCTTTCATGTTCAATAGTATGTGTTGTATTATAGTTATATGACTAAAACCACCATAAAAATGTTCTTATAGGAATCAGAAACAAGACACATTCTTTGAAGTTAAGATAGAAGAGTGTATGTACTTTACATTGATTGACCTACTCGTTGATGACTCGTTCAATATTATGTGCTGTGTTATAGTTTTGAGAATAAAACCAACACTTAAATGTTCGTCTATGAACCAGTAACAAGACACAGCCTTTGAAATTGAGATGAAATACTGTATGTTTCAAAAATGAATGTGTTAACAGATTCAAATGTAATTCAATAGCTTACATCCTGATTTACATTTGATAGTGAAAGATGGCTGTAAATATTGATCTTTGAACAAGTAACAAGACACACCACCTGGAGTTTACATATCAAACTCTGTGCATCCTAAAATTAATTTATTTAAACTTCTGAATGTCAAATTTGGTCAAAACAAGTTCAGTATCTTCCTGTAGGGGGCGGTAAACTGCACAGTCTTTGTCAGGCTTTACAAGCTTTTTCTCAATGGTTTCATTTCAATAACTTTTGTTGTGCTATAGTTATGTGAATAAAACATATCTCTAAATGTTCTTTTATGAACCAGTAATAAGACACACCCCTTAAATTTGAGATTTATGTTTTATACATTTCACAAGTGAAGCATTTAGATGAAATAATTGTACTTTTTGCTCTTCGTTTTGCACTTTGCAGACGGTCCCTATCCTGCACTATTACATTATAAAAAAACATATTGTGAATAAAACAAATCAAACATATTGTGTGTTTTCTTCTACATTTGGAAACAGTTAGAACACAGTATGTTTCTTGTCATTGTGCTCAATCGTTAAAGAACTACTGAAGATTTCCAAGACTGAATCTCTGACAAATGTCAAACGTCAAACATCCAACCAACTTTATATCGTTTTTATAATCTTAATCCGTTATGCCACGTTTTGCGAAGGAAAACACTATATAGCCTACATATACATTATATTAATAAACTGTATATCAAATTTGATCTTTTAATTGCATCTTAATATATTAAGCCATATTAAGTGAAGTGTTAATGGTTGTCTACGGGAGGAAAACGCTTAACGAGAGACTTCATATTTTGTCGTTCATATTCTGCTTCATATTCATATTCGTTCATATTCTGCTGTTCTGTGGCCACAGATTTGCGGGTCTTGTTTTTATCTCCTACAGATGACTTGTCATGCTAAATTAGTTTTAATCGTTTAACCCCCACAGCGTCTTGTCTCCACTGGCAACAAGCACGATTTGTGTGGATTGCAAGCGACGTGCAGGTAGCAGAGAGTGCAGGTGGCGATTGCGAGTGACATTGTAATTTAGTTTCTTTTTACTTGTCTTCACCACCTGGCTACTGTTGTACAATGTTGAGAGATTCGATTAAAAAAATAATAAATATATAAAATAAAGTAAAAAAATAAAATAGACTGCGAATGACGTCACTTGCGGAAGTGCAAGCGTCTGAGAGTGCAGGTGCATGTCTGCAGCCAGACCCTATTGGATTTCTAAGCTGCAGTTACATACCCCTCGATGGTTTTGCACTCTTGATTATTAGTTGTGGTTGTGACAAGTCTGTAATATTATCAGATATTTAAACTAAAGACGTTTCCAGAAATAGTGACACAAATTTAAGGTTTCACGAAGCTGCATAAAAAACAAAATCATATAACTGTGATCTCCAAAAAACAATGGTTAAAGAAACACTGGACAATTGGAACATTATTCTAAGATTTTTTTTCCCTTTAATACTTATACTTTTTATATTTGATATTTATTTCTGTTAATTTATCGAATGCTTAGACACCAAGAATCAGTGTATGAATCTCAACAATGATATCTGAACTATCAACATTTTGCAAACTTGATATAAATGTATGACAGAAATAAACTCAATCTGGTTTATAATAAGTGAAGCTGTTAATGCTGTTTTTGGAGTTATTTAATGAAGTTGGAGCTTCATCAAACACTTTTACTTTCAACCAAAATTTGATACTGACCAACATTAGAGTCCACATCCAATGTCCAATGGGAAGCTTCCCAATTAAATCTTTATGAATGTTAGAGGATAATGTTCTCACAATGTTATCAATAAACATTTGTGGAATGTTTTTAGAGAATGTGATCCTACCTTTTAGGAGAATATTCTGGGAACTAAAATAAAACTTGCCACTGAAAACATTTCCAGAACATACAATAATGTTCTCAGAACATTCTTGCAACAAAAAATTGTTTTCAGAACCATCCGAACAGTTTTTTGTTCTTTTGCCACAATATCAGACATCAGAGCATTAATTGGTGTGTTGCTTAAAGGGGTCATCAGATGCAAACTTCACTTTTACATGTTGTTTAAACATTAATGTGTGTTGGCAGTGTATGTACAAATCTACCCTATAATGATAAAAATCTATGCAGTGGTTTTTAATTAATCTGTAAAAATAATATCCCCTTTTTCAAATCGAGCCATTCTCAGATGCCTGTCGTTGTGGCGTCACACCCACAGAGGACACTCCCACAATAGTTGATTGACATGAGCGTCTTACCTCAGATCAGCTGTAACAGTCCGACCTCTTTGTTTTGATGCTGAAGCAGGGATGTAAGTTAGACAAGAATATCTCAGATTGAGCGATTGAGGTGTTGTGTTGCTGGATGTAATAATGAACATAGTGGTCGTCATTTATTCCCGACATCTGAGCCGCTGAAGATGCAGTAGATTACGTTTGTTTGTGAATGGAATGCGGCTCCCCATCTACATAAATGCATTTATGTTCGTGAAAATCATTCGCGATCTAGCTTCACCTACAGCAGATCTTCTCTTTGGGCGCGCCTTTAAAAAGCATCATTACAGATTACATAATGAAAGAGTTTTTGTTTTCGATTTGATTTATTTCGTTAAGTAATTTAGAGCTTTCTATAGGTATATTTATCATGTCTGTGCGGTTTGTATTCGCTGAGTTTCTGTTTATTTTTGTGAAGTGCTCCTGTTGAGACAACAGAAAGCGCATAATGATTGTTTTATTAAAGCACCGTTTGCAACGTTTTGTTGATATTGCACTGTAAAACCCAATAGTTTACCTTACTTAGTTACAATTAGTTATCTTTACTTAGTTACTATACTTAGTAGGTTTTATTAAGCTACAGCTACTTTCAAGGCAAATAAAACAATTTACTTACTGCTTTGAGTGATGTTTACTTAAAATATTCAAGTATCCACAAAGAAACCAATGACATTAATAAACCAGTGAGAGGCAGCAGTGTACTAACATGTTGCTAATGTGCAACATGACAACAGAAGAAGAAAATAAAGTTTTTGAGATGGGACAATTTTTAGTAGACTTTTCACTCACAACTTTCTTTCACTACTTGAATTCACTCATTTCCTAAAGTCATCTGGAATGTTGAATTTTCAATACAACTGAAATATTTGAGAGAACATCACATAAGCTGACTTCATAAATTAATGTTGATTTTCCTGAAGTTTTTTTTTTTTTTTAATACTCACCATTATAGTGAATACTGTTACTTCTGGTTGGGCACTTGGAACTTTGTTTATATTACTATAGTTTTCTTTCTATTGTTGCAGTAATGCAACATAAAATCAGAGTTCTTTGATTTCAAAAAAGGAAAAGTAATAAATAGATTGCTTTTAGAAGGTGACCTATATTCTAATTAAACCATTAGGTTGTGTATTTTTCATGTCAATTAATGATATTTTACAATTTTACGGGTTTTTTTGAAGTCGCACAGACTTCAACATTCAGCATGTGAATCACAACAATGGTAACAACTCAATTTTATTTATTTTTATTAACTGTATCAATAACCATTTTATGAGCTTTTTTTGTTGTTGTGCTACTACTGACACAAGACAGCAAATTAAATTGCCAAATACAAACAACAACAGTAAAGCAAAGCAACTGCATAATTTATTCATGTCGCAATGCACTCTGGGAGTCAGTGAGTAGCTATACTAAGTCAAGAGTAAACCTAAAGTAAAGAATCAAGTACTCCCAACAGTTCTTTGTTAGTTACTACAACTACTTGTGTAAGTAAACTATACTAAGCAAGCATTTGTCAGTACAACATACTATTCCTATTTCACTTTACTTAGTTTTTTTAAGGCAACCGGATTCCACACTTTTTCTAAGTAAAGTCAACTAATTACATTTTACAGTGTGTGAGTACAGACAAATAAAAGTAGACCCTTTACAGTTCCGAATGATGCATTACTCTACCTTTATGAGCAAAAATGACGGAATAATCAAATTGTTTCCACTGAAAGAAATGTGATTAGTTATTGCGCTGGCGCCTCCATGTCCTGTATGCAGCTTTAGCTTCCACTCTCCGCACAAACCATTGGGTATGTGCCTAATAGCGCACATTTATCCAAGTTTAACACTGAAACTAACATTGCTTTATACTTTAACTCTTTTAGACCTATATCTATAGATTTTATTTAAGGCAAGGATTATTGAGTGAGTGAGTTCGAGCTATTTCTTATGACGGTTTAAGCCTATATGTGACTTCATAAGACTATAATGAACATACAACAGAGAGAGAATTAAATTCAGCGCTTTCATTTCCAACATGTGTTCATTCATGGCTGAATATTATTTAATTCAGGCAAAGTTATGTTTATTGGGACAGGACTTGAATTTACGTGACTGTAAGTTCGTCTCTATTTCTTAGAGCCAAGCTGCATAAACTAGTTACATTGACTAATTACAGCAAAGCAAGAAAGTAGGCTATGCTTTACCTTTGCACGCCGTTGTTGTCGGGTCTCCCCTCAGGCGCGCTGCAAGTGCGCAATTCTCAAAACAACCACAAGATGGCGGCGTTTATCAGTGAACTCAATATTACAAAACCGATAACCGATTATAGGTAAAATGCTTAAATATTGGGAAAAATATCGGTAAATCGATATATCGGTCGATCTCTAGAAAGGACACTCGCCTGTAAGGCGGGGACGTCCAGGTTGTAGAACCAAGTGAAGGTGGATGGCAAGGCCATGCCTCTGGTGGAGTGGGCACGTACTCCGATGGGACATCGCAGAACCAAAGAGGAGTAAGCTAGCGTAAATTCAACTCCTGATCTTCCTCTGAGGAAGGGAGTGCAGAAAGCATAATTACCTGTGCCCGAAAAGGAGTAGAGGGCACTTTAGGTACATATCCATGTCTTGGTTTCAGGATGACTTTAGAGTCGCCTGGTCCGAACTCAAGACAGGAGGGGTTCACAGAGAGTGCCTATAAATCTCCCATACGTTTGACTGATGCTAAAGCCAGCAGCAGAGCAGCTTTAAACATCAGGGGTCGAAGATCTGAACCCAGTAATGGTTCCAAAGGAGGGCCCTCAGTGCCTTCAAGACCGTAGAGAGTTCCCAAGTAGGGATAGCGAGGGGACGAGGAGGGTTCAACGTCCTGGATCCCTTCAAGAATCAAACAACCAAGTTGTTCCTGCCTACTGACTGGCCTGCTATCGGGGCATGAGAAGCCGTTATAGCAGCCACATAGACCTTAAGCGTGGAAGGGGAACGTCCCTTATCCAACAGCTCTTGTAGAAAAGACAATATCACCGATATGTCACAGGAGGCTGGGTCTTTGCCGCGGGTTGAGCACCAGGCGGAAAAAAACAGACCACTTAAGAGAGTAGAGCCGTCTTGTAGACAGAGCTCTAGTTTGAGAGATAGTCTACAGAACACTCTCTGAGAGGTTCATAGACTCCCGTCCAGACACCAGAGGTGCAGGGCCCACAGCTTGGGCTGAGGGGGTCCAATTGTCCCGTTTGCCTAAGAGAGGAGGTTTCGTCTCAGGGGAATGGGCCAGGGGCTGCTATGAGCAGCTGGCACAGCTCCGAGAACCAGTGCTGGTTTCTCCAGAGAGGGGCCACCAGATAGAGCTTGTGTTTCTGTTCCCTGACTCGCTTGAGTACTTGAGGGATCAAAGACGTCAGGGAAAAGCATAAAGGAGGAGGTTGGGCCAATTGTGGACCAACGCGTCCCTGTCCTTTGAATAGTACATTGGGGAATGAGAGTTGTCTTCTGAGGTGAAGAGGTCGACCTCTGCCTTGCCAAAGACCTCCCAGATTCTCTGGACTGCCTGAGGATGAAGCGTCCACTCGACGTTGCTTCGTGATAGCATATCAGAAGAAAATATGGGGGACTATGTGTCAAAATTTGATTTATGACCCTGATTTATGACACCTGTCATAAACCTGTGACGTCGTGTTCCTGTTTCCCCGCTGTTTATGACACCCAGGTGTCCAGCAGACACCTCTGACCTCCTGTGTCGTGATGTTTATGATGCCCATGTGTTGATCAGACACTTCTGACCTCCTGTTCCTGTTTCCTGATGACACCTGTTTATGGCAGCGTCCATTTTGTGATCAGGAGGTGTTTCAGCCATTTTGTTTTACCGCGTGTTTTGAAGTGTTACAGCGATCTTGGGTGTGTTGGTCCGTCAAGCACTCTAGGTGTTTCATACCTTTGAATAAGAACAAGAAATGAATGAGATGAGAGAGGTTGCGTTCTTTTGTTTTGGGATGAAAGGCTCGTCCAAACAGTTGTCCCTATAGCCATCAATGGCTCCTCAATAAATTAAAATGGCAAAAGATTATCCAAGTCAGCAACTATCTAATCCATCCATGCTTTTCAAGTGTTATGCCAGGGCATGTTCTTTGAAGCCCCCCTGTGTGGCCCTGATGAAGGTAAATGAAGAAAACAACAGAATAGAAATCAAACAAGAGTTAATAAAGAAAGTTCTAAGAGAACTTACATGAGATCCATGCAGCAAGTTATCTGTCTGTGAATGAAGTTGTTCCCAGACTTGCTTGCTTAGCCCTCCTGCCTGTGGACTTTGTTGTTGTGTATTTGGTTTGCAATGTGTTACCCTAACTGGTAGTTTCAAACATGTTTTAAAACATGACTAAAATCATTCTTTCATCTTGATCATCTGTCTCCTTCCTGACATTCTGGGTCTGTGTCTATGTCAACACCTCACCATGGTCTGATCTTTAGGCTATATGTTAATGTCTCTTACCTCTGAGCAAGAAGGTGTCTGGGCGTCTACCTTTCAGGGGAAGATGGTCATCTTAATGTGCCTATGTTAACGCTTCACTCTTTGTGCCACAGGATTATACTTTAGACAATAGATGATGAGTTTCTTGAGGGGATTAGACAAAGTTTGAGAGTTTGAGTCTGTTTTAAGTTTAAGTCTTTCTAAAACATTTGTATGTGTGCATCCTGACTCAGCTCTGTAGGAGACGTACAATCTGATCTCTAGGCTAATGTTAAAAACTTAGGACATTATCACAGGATGCTATCTAATGTCTTCTCAAAGTGAAAGTGTTTGGGCTCAAACTGAGGAGGAGGGCCGAGAGTGTATTGGTTGGTAAAATGGGGTCAAGGTGTAGTTTTTATTTATTTATTTATTTTAGTTGTATTATTTATTAAAGTTTTTCACATGCAGTAGAAATACTGTGATGACTGTGTTTTCCAAAAATGTATTTACATATTTTCTAAAAACACAATTTTAAGAAAAAGCTGTGAAATATTTAAAAAACAAAAATGTATCAAACATGTCTGTGTAAAACAAAATCATATGATAGTTATCAAAATCTATGTTGCTGTTTTAAAAAGGCAGAGTTTGTTACTGATACACGTTAGAAAAGAAAAGTAGTCAAGCATCACAGCATATGATTACTATCTATGTTGTAGGCTAGCATTACAATTTTAAAAAGGTAATGTTTGTTAAAAGTTAGAAAATACAATGAGTCGAATGTCTTGTAACATTACATTTTTTAAAAAGATAGAGTTTGTTACTGATACAAGTTTAGTAAGAAAAGAAAAAGAGCGGTGCATCTTACGCTGATCTAAAACCAAAATGTATCAGACACCCTTGATTAACAACAGCATACGGCAGTTGTCAAAATCTGTACAATTTTGAAAAGGTAATTTTTTTTTTTACTGATACAAATTAGAAAAGAAAAGAAATCTATAAAAGTATCTTACAAAGTGGCCGCGACAGGTCCTCACTCACTGTTGACAAAACATCTAAATAAAGTTCTTGTTCTTCTGCCGTGGTAAACCACACCTACCCACCCTAACACATTCATCCCTAACACTTCCCTAACCCTGATAGATGAATGATCTTATGTCACAATTTTGGATTTTAAATAAAGCATTTTACAAATGAAAAAAGGGTTGTTTTGTAATAAATTGATGACATTACTTAACTAATGGAAAACCTCCTCCCTATTTTTAACATTAGAGCAGATTTATTTATTTATTTATTTAT
>VONZ01002817.1:0-36212 GCA_012976165.1 Labeo catla | reverse complement strand
AATAACAACTTAATTTAAATTCACAAGTGACAAATAGTTCACCTTGTGCACACTTTTCTGGCTTTCATTTGCAATATTGCAAATTCAGGTCCTTGAGTAGGCATTTTCATGATAATTGCAAATAAACCACTGCTTAGTCTTTTCAAGCCTCATTGCCGCTCACCATCTATTTGTGAGCAAAAGTGTGTGTGTGTGTGTGTGTGTGTGTGTGTATTACATAAATGTCTGTGTGAAAATTAAATGAACATATTGCCAGGACACTCTGTACAGGCTGACACAGAACTCGACCATCTGGGAAATGGGGCGACCTCTGCAGATTGTAATAGGTTAATAATCCAAAGATGTTATGCCATATACAGAGTAATTGTGGTTATTTAAATATCAAACCATGCAGATGACTGGCTCACTCCTGAAACTTCCTTTAGTTAAAAATGCAATTCTGTTGTTTCTCTTAGTTTGACCCAGCCAACATTTGTATGTGGGGCCCATATGGGTATGAACTGGGCTGAAAAATGGGCCCCATATAGGATTGTCCGCGGGTTCCGTAATGGCCCCATGTTAACTGCCCACGTGGATTTCATATAGGATTGAACTTGTCACAAAGTGGGACCCAACTGGGCAACATGCACAAGACCCATCTTGGTCCCAGCTTTAACCCAGCTAACATTTAATTGTGGGGCCCATGTGGGTTTGACATGGGCTGAAAAATGGGCTCTATATGGGATTGTCCGTGGGTTCCATAATGGCCCCATGCCAACTGCCCACATGGATTCCATATGGGATTGCACTTGCCACTTGGTGGGACCCAACTGGGAAACATGTGCAAGACCCATCTCGGTCCCAGCTTTAACCCAGCTAACATTTACATGTGGGGCCCATGTGGGTTTGAAATGGGCTGAAAAATGGGCTCTGTATGGGATTGTCCATGGGTTCCATAATGGCCCCACGCCAATTGCCCACATGGGTTTCATGTGGGATTACACTTGCCAAAAGGTGGGCCCCAACTGGGCAACATGCGAAAGACCCATCTTGGCCCCATCTTTACTACATGGGCTGAAATATGGGTTTTAAGTGGGTTTGTCCACGGGTTCCATGTTGGCCCCATGCAACATACCCATGTGGGTTTTATGCAGGATTTACCTGGGCTTTAGGTGGGGCCCATCTAGGGATCATATGCAAAACCCATCTGGGTTCCATTTAAATATGGGTTTTACATGGGTTTGTCCACGGGTTCCATGTTGGCCCCATGCAACTTATCCAATGTGGGTTTTATGTAGGATTTCACTGGGCATTAGGTGGGGCCCATCTAGGGAACATATGCAAAACCCATCTGGGTTCCATCTAAATATGGGTTTTACATGGGTTTGTCCACGGGTTCCATGTTGGCCCCATGCAATTTACCAATGTGTGTTTTATTGAGGATTTCACTGGGTTTAAGGTGGGGCCCAACTATGAAACATACACAAAACCTACCTAGGTCCCATCTTCAAACTCTATGTGGGAACTACATGGGATAAAGTATGGCATGCAAGTGGGATTAAAAAAAAAAAGTTTTAAACCATTAGCATACAGCAGTACACAGTGAGATTGAAATCTTTTCAAATTTCAATTTTATTGAAACTACCCATCATATGCTATATTTTGATACCTAATTGTTAAAATCATGTAATTGTTAAAGTTAACAAACATTTTGAACCAGTGTTTACTGAAAGCTTTGAACATTTGCACATAGAAAACGGAGACAGTAAGAAACAGCAGCAGCAACTACACATTTTTCAGTACTGCTTACACTGCAGACAGACATTTGTGCATTCTAGACCCTCAGTCCTCCTCTGTCTCTGGTCCCAGTAAACCATTTTGAGAGTTCCCTCTCAGATTCTTGCTGGTTGATCTTTGACATCAGTGCAGTCTTCTTAACAGCCTCTGCAAAATAAATATATATACAAACATATTTAAAAATAGGACATTTTTACATTTTTCAGGAAGATGAGGTATGAAGATGCTGCCCTCCACTACAGTAAGGAAAACAACAGAGTAAAAGCAAAGGTGCTTGTTTACAGGCTATTCCAATAACTTTTCTACAATGTGTTTAGTAAAGGTGAAATATTATGTTACTTACACATGTTTAAATACTACAAAATAATAACTTTTACTTGGAGCAACTCAAGGGCAAGTAAATGACTACAGATTTTTTGTTTTTGTCAACTATTCCTTTAAGAGTCTCAGTTTTAATAGCTTAAATTAGAGCTGCATGATTCTGGATATATAGAGAATCCCAATTTTTTGTTTCAAACAGATATCAAGATTCTGAACATCAAACTAAAAATAAAGTGTAATTTACTAGAAGTTCTGTACTAGAAATACTATGACTGCAGTCTATTTAAAATGTTTAATCTTGAATGACTTAAAAAAAATTGTTTGAATTAATGATTAAATGACTCATGAATATATGTTGTTTCATTACTGGATGAATCTGTGTTTTTTAATGAATCTCTTGAATGATTCAATGACAAATACATGTGTTTAACAGTCACTTGTCAGCACCTACTGGTGTAACGTCACTGAACTGTCAACTTTGTTTCAAATGATTTGCTCTATTTTGATAGCTACTGTAGACATCAGTGATTATATCCAAACTAAACTTTTATCCCAGTACTTATTCGATCATTTAAATAATTCTAACAGGAAAAACGATAAGTGCTGTTGAAAAAGTGTGACACTGTTTTATTCCTACACATGACAACTGCCCTCTCTTTCTGGATCAGTAGGTACATTGACATGAAGCACTGTATTGCAAAAAAGCTCCATGTAACCAACTCAATCGAAATAAAAATGCTCAAACCGATTACGATTTCAATTACTTTAGAAAGGTAGGACAAACCTTTTCTAATCCATTACATAGGACATGTAAACACTTGATCAAATTGATAACTGAACTAGAGAAGTTTTGCACATGTGTAATGAAGTAGAAATGACATATGATGCACAAAATGAGCTGATGTTGTTGTAATATTATATTAAAGAACATAATAAATGACTGCAATGTCGATCAAAAATTCTCTTTCTACTTATCAACTGTGAAGTGGTGTAAGACAACGTTGTCCAAGGGACTGTTTCAGACTCTGATTTGCAGACACCTTGTTTTAAGCATGAGAAAGGGTGTTTTTATTGCTTGGTTAGTATAAGCAGCACAACACAAAGCTTTGTGGCTCATTGTCTCGTAATCAGGATTCGAAAAAGATAAGATGTTAAGTTTGCTTTTTAAAACAAATGGATGGTTACACTAGTCAAAGCTTGTGTTGTGTTGTGCTGCATCTGTTAAGATAGCTGCCTACGTCTCCTACGATTAAAATTAATGGCTAGTGCGTTGGCTGCGACATACATAAACCTATCAACATCCATCGCCATGACTTATCGTGAGACGAAAAAATTACGTTTTAGTCTCATAACATTGGTTAATGAAACTGCCGTAATTTCACAACATTGTTTTATCGACAACATTGCAAAAGTTTTGTGCAAATCTGTGATGGAAATGCACCTAGTGTACTGTCTACACTGGATGCGGCGCGGTGCCGCGTGGCACGACACTACAAATCCCCACTGGCAAACTTTTATTTATGACGTACTGACAAAGTTTAAAGGGGTCATCGGGTGCCCATTTTCCACAAGTTTATATGATTATTTAGGGTCTTAATGAGAAGTCTGTAACATACTTTGGTTAAAATTTCTCAGTGGTAGTGTAAAAAAAACCCCACCCATTTTACCATGTCAAAATCAGCCCTTTTTAGAGTGAGCCATTCTGTTGCATGTTCCTTTAAACGCTAATGAGCTCTGCCATTCCGCCTCTATCTTCTGTGGGGTGATGACCAGTAATGTTTACTTTAGCCGCATTTAACCGCAAAACTTGCTAACTAGCACATTATTAAGAAAAGGCGAATTGCAAAGATGCATAAAAAACACCCATATACTCACTTCTGCTGTAGGTGAAACTAGATTACAAATGATTCGCGAGAACATAGACGCATTTATGTAGGCTGCCGGGCACATTTCCTTCAAAAACAAAAGTAACGTTAATCCTCTGCATCTTCAGCAGCTCAGATGTCGGGAGTAAATGATGAGTGCTACTACGTGCATTACTGCATCCAACAACAGAACACCTCAATCGCTCAATCGGAGATAGTCTTGTCTTCCCCTGCACTGGAGTCGAAACAATAATGGTGGTCGGACTGTTCTCAGCGCTCACTCGGCTCAGTTAGGGTGGGTTTAAGATAAGACTGTCATGTCAATCAACTATCATGGAAGCGGCCTTGGTCCGTGTGACATCACACTGACAAGACGCTGACAATGACCTTATTTGAAAAAAGGCATATTACTTTGATTACATTGGATTTTACCCATATTAAGATAACAAAAAATACCACTGGGTGAATTTATATCATTATAGGGTGGTTGTGTACACACACTGTCAACACACATTTATGTTCAAACTTGTAAAAATGAGTTTTGCATCCGATGACCCCTTTAAATGATTTTCAATGGTCGCTTGGTCACATCTAGTGTAGACAGACTTTAGCTGTCACGCCATGACAACTGTCACCTCTGTTTTAGACACGGTGTTAGTCATTTACGAATAAGATTAAGTGGGGTTTGGATCGAGATTATGATCTTTAAATGATTAATCGTGCAGCTCCAATTTCTGATAATATATGTGTCTCCATCTGTTTATGATAATATTTGAAGAGAAACATTACACTTTTAATTCAGAATCATAACTATACATTGTATTAAAGGTATAGTTCACTCAAAAATGAAAATTCTGTCATCATTTATTCACCCTTATGTTGTTCCAAACGTTGGTAACTAGACAGTTGGCACGCCCCAATGATTTCCATAATATTTTTTTTCCTACTGTGGAAGTTAATGGCTACTATGAACTGTCTGATTATCAACATTCTTCAAAAAATCTTGTCGTCTTCAACAGAAGAAAGAAATTCATACAGGTTTGGAAAAACATAAGGGTGATGAAGGGTAAATGATGCCAGAACTTTCATTTTGGGGTGAACGTTCCCTTTAAGAAAATTATGTAGAATCAAATTAAGCAAAATCGCTACATTTAGTAGAATCAAAACATCTCGCATATCACAAAAAGTCAGTGAATCCATACCAGAAGTGAGAGTGCAATGTAGCAGATAAAGGACAATCCTCCTCCAAATTGGCAGTGATCAGCTGGATCCTTGGTGAATCTGTAGTGGGGTGGGCCCGATGAGTCCTTAAAAAGAATAATTTCTTTTTTTACCATTCCTTTAACATTCTTAAACAAAACATATTTAAATTGCACTGAAATTTGCCATTATAAGCCATTTAGGCAACATAAACAAACTGTCAGCTTTGAAACTGTTAGTTATGATCGAAACATGAACTTAATGCATAACAATACCATCGGAAAAATGTGAATCCCCAAAAGAAAGACAAAGAGGATTCACAGGGACTCTTCCCATAGATATCACAGCAAGGTAAATACAACTGTATCTTAAAAAAGCCTATTTGTACACCACAATTAAATCGACCATAATGTAATTTTACCTGCAGTTGCATTTATCCTGATATGACACATCTGAAGGTTCTCCAGTGAATGAAATAAAGGACTGACGATGGTGACAAGTCTATTTCCCTTTCTTTGTGCCACCTCAGAAAAAGAAAGACAACAGCGAAAAGAAGTTACTCAGATTTTCTATCACCAGTGGAGGAAATGTCTTACAAATGTACTTATAATGATTATAATCATAGTTCAGGTCTGGAAACAGTGGGTAAAACTGACTAACATTTTATTGTAGTCTCTGTATTGGGTGCCTGTTTTTCCTGAAAAACGTGTGCTTGATCTAAAAATGTGAACCAATATCTTATCATTAGAAGTTATCAGTATTTGAAGAGGTGAAGTAAAAAATATACTAAGAAACGGTCATCTACACAAACATAACACTCTCATACAACACTTCAACTCTCCTATATATTCCAGTGTTTTCAAGTGTAAATTACAGTTTAATCACTCACTTCACTTATTGCAGTCCTCCTTTACTTCTCATGAGTTTGAGTTTTAAACTAAACATTAATACACACAAACACACACCAACTTCAAACACTAATTTACACTGAAATACGTGCTAATATCGCCAGCGCGCTAATACGCTAATCGCGATTAGCCTCTCCCTTTAATTTCCTCTCACTCACATTAATTAATTGTGGGCACAAATCATAACTTTATGATGGTTTGACTGAAAAATGTTTTGTTACCTGATATCGCCATATGTTTTCGGGATCTCACACATCCAGTCTGCCCCTTCCTCTGTGTTCACATTCCAGCTTCTGTTCTCCGTTGACATCTCACAGTTCAAATGAGTTTACAATAAAAATTTAACAGGCACATAATCAGGAACTGAGCGCGTAATCTTGCGGATCAGTAGCAGCATATCACCAAACTGATTAGTATATTTTCAAACTGCACTAGCAAAAAGGCGCGCGAGGCTGTCATTGGCCAGTTTCGTGAATGACAGTCAGATTAACCAATCTTGATGAAACCAACCAAGTGAAACAACCAATAGAAATTGTTTCAGAGTGGTAACGGAAAATAACCTTTTTTTTTTTTTTTTAACAAAGGTGTGTGTATTTAGTTTTATTTTTTTGGCTGTATTATTTGATTAATTGGTCAAACAGTGTTTCGTGTATGAATAAAAATGTATTAGTGATATGTAAAAGTCCACACAGAATCTCACTGCTCTTTTGAGATTAGAACTGTATTATAATTATTGTTACTAATGCTAATAATTAAAATTATACATACACATTTGGATTTTGAAGAGGTGTTTTGATCAAAATATCATAAAATGCTAATAAATAAAATATTAATAATCATAATCATTCAAAAGGCAGATATTTCATTTCACATTTATTCAACATACAGATCTGTTATTTTATTTATTTATTTATTTAAGATTTTTTGGTTAAAAACAAATTTGAATGATTTAGCATTATACATTATCAATTTGTGTCAATGTTAAAACAGCAGCTGACATTATTTCAATCATATTTCAACTTTGAAGGTCGGTCATGTGCCGACTAGACTGAAAAGAAAAGTCTGTACTGTTGGTCCAAAAAGAAAACTGAACATAAAACACAATATGCTAACTGAATGAAACAGCACTTTATTCTGAACCCCTGTATCATATGCTGCAAATACGATTTCTGGATATACATTGGATTTTTCCCATCAGAAACATAAATGTCCATTCTGTCTTTCTTCACTTGGGCTATTTCATTATCTGTTACCAACCAACTGATTATAAAACTTTGGAGTACTTCTGTGGAATCAGGCAGCAGCTGTTGCTATGGGTTTTACTTCTTCTACCAATCTCAAAGCCACTATAATCCCATTATTTTGATAGATAATTAGCCTTCTGTAACCCATTCGTCATATTGCACAGTGACCATTTTTTGGATATTTTGAACCATTTGCATAGATTTTGAAATAATTATATGGAGATAAGCATGTGTTTGCAGGCCAATGCTGATGGCACATTGGGTTTAACTTGATTTGTATAGTCCAGGGCTCTTCAACTCCTGATTCATAAACTAGTCCTGAAAACTAAATGTACTGCTGAGTTTAGTTCTATTTCTAACCAAACACACCAAACAAGCTAATCACAGTGTTCAAAATGATTTGTGAATTAGAGTCAGGTGTGTTTAATTAGTGTTGAAACTAAAGTCTGCTGTACACTGGCCCTCCAGGACTGGAGTTGAGGACCAATAGCCTATTGACCTTATGTAGCTGCATCCCTTTTTAGTCCTACATTTGCTGTCTTCTGGTTGTATTTCCACGGTGTTCTAACAGATTTATGAATAAACCTCTCATTTTAAAATCTTCCTGGTCTACTGACATTTAAGACATTTGCTTTAAACATCACAGTGTTTACAATAACTTTTGTTAACTCTACAATACATAAATCCACTTTACCAGCTAAATTACTTAGACAGAAATGCCATAGAAATATACAGAGCTACCGCACAAATGGAAGTTCAAAGACAATATTTTAAAGATGGTGAATAAGGTCAATACTGTACCCACATAGATCTCAAACCCACTGCCCACTTTGCACCTAGTACCTATATGTGTACTACCTAGGGCCCATGCAGTCAGCCTATATGGGACTGATTATGTTTGCTCATGTCTTACCCAGAATGCTTATGTTTTACCCAAGAGGGTCCCCTATTTGGATGACCAGACATGGCACTACCTGGGGACACATTCAGCATGACCTGGAAGGGAACGCGTTGGTCACCACATATTAGTGATGGGGAACTTTGGGTCATTTTACTGACTCTCTTGTTTGATGTCATTCATCAAAATGAATGGATCTTCATTGAAGTCATTTCAATCATTTAAGTAAGCGTTAAAATTATACTTTTACCAACCAAATTCTCGAAAACACCTACCTATGCAATCTTGATCATATTCTAAATTAGGAAATCATTATAATGCACCCAGACATAATTTACACGGGAACATAAATAATTGCTTTACCTTCCAGAGGTCTTTCATTCATTTGTCACATAACAGGCGCTTAATAAACACATCATTCCGCAGAATGACCCATCCACTACCCCATATGTATTTCCCCATTCACAACCCATACAGTGATTACCCATGTGGGTACTACCTTGAGCCCATGTAGCCAACCTATAAAGGACTGATTGTGTATGCCCATGTCTGACCCATATAGTTTGGCAAGAGGACCCTACGCGTCTTTCCCTGTTCAGAACCCATACAAAGATTATCTATGTGGGTGCTACCTTGGGCCCATGTAGGCAGCCTATATGGGAATGATTGTGTTTGCCCATGTTTTACCCATATGGTTTGACCAAGAGGGCCCCATATATGTTTCCCCATTCTGAACCCATATAGAGGTAGCTTATGTGGGTACTACCTTGGGCCCATGTAGGCAGCCTGTATGGGATTAATTGTGTTAGCCCATGTCTAGCCCATTTGTTAAACCCATATGGGCCCCATTTGTGTTGCCCATTTCGAGCCCAAGCACTTATTTCCCATTTGTAACCCAACTAGGTCCCACATAGGGAACCCATCTGTTTTTGCCCATGTGGGACCTACTTAGCTGACCCAAGTGGGCCCCAGATAAGATGGTACCCATGTAGACCCAGCAGAAACCATGTGGGGCCCACATATACATGTTGGCTGGGAGAGGCCAGAAACATGTAGACTGAAGAGCTTGTTTTGAATTAATAAGGAGAATTAAAACATCTTTTAAAATATCTTTTTGAAAGGCCACTTTTTGTGTTGTCTCTTAAACGCCCTTGTCTGTGACAATAATTAATCTTTTAATTGTTTATTTGGAGCATTTAGAGTTGTTTCTTAGCAAATATTGATATATATGTAACTAATTAGATTAATTATTAAGCAAATTATTGAATTATTTAGATTAAATGAAATAATTAATCATTGACAGTCCTAGCTGTTACTCTATATATCATTATAATACAACTTATCCATTCCAAAAGGACAAAGGACGTGACATGTGGCCAAGTATGGTGACCCATACTCAGAATTTGTGCTCTGCATTTAACCCATCCAAGTGCACACACACAGTAGTGAGAAGTGATCAAACACACACACCCGGAGCAGTGGGCAGCCATATTGCTATCGCTGCGGCACCCAGGGAGCAGTTGGGGGATCGGTGCCTTGCTCAAGGGACTCACCTCAGTCGTGGTATTGAGGGTGGAAAGAGCGCTGGATATTCACTCCCACCACCTTCAATCCCTGCCGGACATGGGACTCGAACCCTCGAACCTTTCGGTTACAAGCCCGACTCGCTAACCATTAGGCTGCCCCACGGATGTTCCCTGTTAAGGACATCACTAAACATGATTTCTAATTAATTTAACATGCAATGATCATGTAAACACGTTTGTAAAATTTAATTTAAAAAAGCAGTCATCCCTAACAAAACATGAATTGTATTTAAAATCTCATCACTGATTGTATTTGCACTCAGCCATTTTGTGCATTCAGCCAATATACATAGACAGCTAACAGTTTTATCAAACTGGACAGGGATATATAACCAATAAAGCGGAGTTCTTCGGATAAACTGAGGAGGGCAGCAATGCGCACTTTGATGAGTCCAGCCTGCCGTTAAAACAAACAAGTGGTTTCATTTTCACCCACGTCTGAAGTGCAGCGAATTCTTTGCCCGCAAAAGATAAGAAACAGTTGTGCGTAAGTATTTTTTATTTTTTTATTTTATTTTTATATTTTTTAAATAATATTTGATTCGTATTTTTCGTTTGTTTAGCTCTACGGAAAACGTGTGTTAATTCATAGGACACGAGTTAACGGAACATTCACATAACGCAGATCTGATCACTCGCTCTTGAAACTTTGACACAGTGAAGGCCAGAATAATATGTTAGGGACTAGTTGAAGATAATATTTGACAGACAATATTTGATAAAATGAGGAGGTCAGATGCAGGTCCGGTTCTAGAATAACTGAGGGTGCTTCTTAAATTAGTGAGGGTCCTCTATTGAAGTGAAGATGTAATGTGTAAGCAACGTCAATACCATAACAAAAACAGCACAGTGTAGAAACGTACAATAGTACAGTGAGAGATTTAGATTTACAATTCATAAGGCTACTTTTACAAATAATAATTAGTTGTAAATATTTACATACCAAAAAACTGTTGTTTTAAAATATTCAAATGCATATCAGTCTGCATTTATATTGTTTAATGCACAGATTATGTTTTGTATATCTTTGCGGAGTCTATGTGGCCGTTGGTTTTCGTAGCAGCACGAAAAATAAAACTTTTATTCAAATTCCGAATAGATTATATAACCCAAAAAGCGCTCAAAGAGCGCTGACTTTGTAATTACTAAAAGCACTTAATTCAGTTCATCAGCGATCTCACAAAGTTCCGTTATAATCAATACAGCTCCACACTGCACAATGAATCCCTTATTTACATTGTGTCTACACTTTTTATTTCTTTTGCATGTTTTGCGTTTATAGCGGTGAGTGGATTCTAACTTAAACGCCTCTGATTGGCCATTGCGTTTAAGAAATCAACAGATATGCCTGTGATTGGCTACATTACTCAACGCTACAAAGCACGCAGTAAACAGTTGACGCCCTCGAGAACACAAATACGCAGTGGTGCGTTTGCAAAATCAATTTGCCATATATTACAGTTTCAACTAAGGGTGCTTTTGCTTTCTGGTCTCCCAGTGTAGCTTGGTTTCTTTCTCTTAAAATTTAAAAAATACAACAGTTGAATCATTTTTTTTACCTACCTGTTGTAGACTACTAAGTTGTTATGTAAAAGTAATATAATTACAATTGTATGAAATAACCGTGGTTCACTAATTATATACTATTTAAATATATTGCATGATGTTAATTATGTGCACTAACAACATGCCTGAAATCTAGGCCTAAAATGCATGCTTATATATTGTACAATATTCGGAAGCACAACATACCTAACAATGTAATTTTTTCACTTAATAAACTATTCTTAAGTAAAGATAAAAATGACTGAAGATAAGGATTGTTGAAATATATTATGTAATTTAAAAGTAATTTAATATTAATTTTACACTGTAATCGTAATCCTAACCTGTATTTGCAATGCCACTGGGTAGTTATTTCAGGCATACATGACCAAGTTTTGCCTACTTGTCTTGAATGAAATCCTAAAATCTCAAAAACTGCTCGCCACACTCACTCGCTGATTTCAAATCAGCAACAAAATCTGACATAAAATTCCACATAAATGCTGCTTCTAAAGCTCAAATAAATGTTAAAAATTATATATATACATCGCAACACTTTTGATGAATGACTCCGCTCATTTTAATGTTGTAATGTAAATATTTATATGCATGCATTTAAGTCATAAAACAAATTTAACTTTAATATGAATATATTTTACTGGGATTCTGCTTTATCTCTCACTGGTTATTAAATTCTCAAAATACAGCTTTAAATAAAATATTTGGTTTAGTATTTTACATTAATGACATGTAAATAAGATAGATAGATAGATAGATAGATAGATAGATGTGTCTACTTCTAAAACTAATGGCAGTGTTCAACATCTCTCCACAGATTTTAAGGAACATTTGAAGATCCATGGCATTCCAGATCCGAGTACCTATTTCACTTCCAATTCCAATTCCAATTCCAATTCCAGCAGTACCAAGAAAAACAGATCCTCTAATACAATGCATCATAGAGAACAAAGCAGAGAGACTTTGCAAATTATTAAGAGGAAAAGATATTAATGGATTGTACCCTTCTGAGCTCTGGAATGATGATGTTACTTTATTAACTGCAGCAGTTCTATGCAGAAATGAAGAAATCTGCTCTTATTTACTTAAAGAATCGGCAGATCCAAACAAACCCTCAACAAATGGACGAACACCTCTACATTATGTTGCAGTAACACTTGGAGTTCCTCTGAGTATTGTGAAAAGATTGCTTGCAGCAAAAGCTAACCCAAATGGACATCAATTACAATTCTTTACTCCATTGCAATGTGCTGTTCATTGTGACCGTGAAGACATTGTGAAAGCACTTATAGAGGCTGGAGCTTCACCTGAAGGCAACTATGGGATGAATCCAGAGCTTGATAAAAAGGTGGAGAGAATGATTCATCAATTATCTTCACAGGGTGAAGTGTTTGAGAAAGTATATCTATTTTTCTCTTTTTCTTGTGCTGTACGAACAAAAAATCAGACAGAAGTTTATAGTGTCTATAAGGAACATTTCTTTCAAGAGGATCCTTTCATCAATATTATTTTGTTTGAGGTGTATTTTGGTGTCATTGGTCAAGGCGCGGAGCTTTATCGTCAGAGCGCCATCAAGTGGTTGAAAGATACAAAGAGTGCAGACAGATACGTTGAGGGAGTCATCAAGCGCTTCCCAAAAATCCCTCAGAAACAATGGCCAGTTGCACTGAACTGCTTAAATGCTGCTTTACGCATCAGCAAAACCAGTTCTCCTCAGGTATTCAGTGATCTTGCATCAATTCTAACAAATAGTTTTCAGCACTCTGGAAACACAGAAGGAGAAATAATCAATCATCTGATACTAAAGATGCTCAGTGTCATGATGCAGAAGACGTCTGAGCATAAAGTGAGTATGAATCAGTCTGTCTTTGAGAAATTATGCAAAGGTCTGTTGCCCCTCACACATCCTAATTATTCAAGTCTAATTGCAGTTTGGACTTATGGAGTGTTTGCCTATATAAATGATATTGCTCCTGAACCTGTAGCATTGTGTGGATTGTCACCCATCCCAGAGATGATACTTATCAAAGCAGAGACAGAGATGGATGAAGTCATGAAAAAAAAGCTGCATAACTTGGATGAATCACTGAGAAATCCAGTAGGTTCGAGTGTAGTGGATAGTTTATGTGAAGAGACTGCAGCTCTATCAACAAGCAGGAAGAAGAAAAAAAAGAGGAAGAAGAAAACAATTCAGCAAGAGGTGGAATCACAAGAAAGTGAGCAGCAAGATAAAGAGGTCACTTTAGTGACATCCATTGAGGAATCAATATCAAGTGTGCAGCCGCTTACACTTGAGAACCCAAATATCTCCAGAAGGTGGCATCAGACAAGCCATCGTTGGAGGCCCAAGCTTGAGAAGCTAGCTAACATTGATGCTAGCAGGACACATAGACTGCCAGGTCTTACTCTTGTTATTGATTCCAAATTTCTGATTGCTAATGGAAGTGATGGAACACAAGTTTTCCTTGGTTTGAGGGATGACGGCACTGAGGTGGCTGTGAAAAGAATGATTAGGTTTAATTACCAAGTTCTCAAAAATGAAGAGGAATTTCTACGGCTTCCAGAACTCGACAGTCCCTCCATTGTGCGATATGTGGACTTTGCTGAAGATGACAATTTCGGATACCTTGTTCTTCAGCTTTGTGAGTACACACTGGAGGAATATATCCAAGATCATTTACCAGATGACAGCGCTGAGAGATATTTGGTTCTGAAGAAGCTGGTGAAGGAAGTTCTTTGCAGTTTAGAGGTTTTACACAATCAGCAGAGCAGAGTGGTCCATCGTGACATCAAACCCCAGAATGTCCTGATTGGTAGGAGCTAAACTTAAGTGATTAATACAATTTGAGTCTTGTTTTTTTTTTCTTTAATTTGAAATTTCTGTTTGTTATAGACATAAAAGGAAAAGCCAAACTGGCTGATTTTGGCATAAGTCGCAGATTGAAACAGAGTGAAACCACTTTACGAACAAGCATTGCTGGAACTAGATGCTGGAAGGCAAAAGAAACTATAAAAGATAAGGTTAACACTAATTACAAGAGGAGCTCCGACATTCAGGTGGGTTTTCAATATTTATCAGTTGGCAAAAAGTTTCCTTGGTGAACATTTTGAATTTATGGTAACACTGTAACCTGTTTGAAGGTTGCTGGGATGTTAGTCTACTACATTCTCTCTGGAGGACACCATCCATTTGGTGAAGATGTGGATTGTGAGTACAACATTTCACGAGGAAGATACTCACTGGAGCATCTGGATGATGATGTAGCAAAGGATCTCGTCGGGTGGATGATTAATGAAAATCCAAATGAGAGACCAACTGTGGAGCAAACCCTCGCACACCCCTTCTTCTGGACTGATGACAGGTACATTATGATCTTGATGACATTTGACATGAAATACCATTATCCTAATACCATAAGCCATTAATCCCAATAGATTCTTTTAAACCTTACCATTACAATTTATTTGTATGTCACTTTCAACATAGATGGTGTCACAAGGACACCATAAGAGACACTATAGAATAGACAATATATTTGTCATCTTATTGTATAATGCATCTGAAATTATTGCAGGAGAGTGCGGTATCTGAAAATATTGGGAAGTGAAAAAGAGGCCGAAAACTGTCGTAATGCAGATGAAGAGCTCCTTAATGTCATTTCAAAACACACAGAGGGGAAAAGCTTTTCTGAATGGAAGACTAAAGTAAGTATTACATTAGGTTAAGTGTTGTACATTTAGTACTTAATGTAGTACTTAATGCATAATATAGTTGAACCTAATATATTGCAGCTTAAATGTTCAATTAGTATTGTGAAAAATCATTATGTTCGCTGTTCATTGTCAAGTATTGTTTTCACAGTTGCCGTCTGAGCTTGTCCAGAAACTGGATGTTATAAAGAAACCCTATCCTGAGAACACACTGGGCCTGCTGCGATTTATACGCAACCTACACGAGCATTAGTGAGTTACAGGAATAACTGACAATGAATTGTTGAAATATAGGAAAATAATGCACAATCTGAGCTGGTAATGCTAACAATTGATCAATTTTGATCAACGGCCAGAAGGAGAGAATCATAGAGTTTTAACTAAGACATTCTTACATAATAATTTTGTTGTTATTGTCGTTCTCTCACAGTAAAGCTGATGCTGTAAAAATCAACCTGATGGCTTTGTTCCCTGATCTCTTCGGGACTGTATACATCTTTGCCAAGGAGAGAGGATGGAACTCCAGAGAAAGTGTGATTATGGACATCAACTCAGCATCATGAATGCAAATCTGATATGATGATGGGAAAAATTGTACACGGACACAAAGCTTTTATGCTATTTTTTTGTCTGTTACACAAAACTTTCGACTTAATGTTTTAACAAAACAAAAGTATACATATGCATTTTAAAATATTTTGTAATTGTATGCAATTGACCTCACGGATCAAGAAAACCTTCCAGTACAGTGTGGTGGTGTTTGTTGCCATTTTGTGTTTGGGAGAAGAAAATAAATAAAAGTGTTTCTTAACCTACACCTTATTTAAACTTGTCACCTTAATTAATCATCATCACATTCTTTTCACACCTTACCTTGGTTAGGTAATGTGACAATTGCACATAACATTACTGTAAAATGTCCCATCACCTCTAGAAGCTGATTGAAACATTTAATGTATCATGCATGGTTTGCTATTGAATTACCTGGTCATTAGAATTAATATTGAATAGAATAATAATAATGTTAATTGTTATGAATATCATACAAATATTCTAAAAATGATTAATAATTCTAAACATTTTGGAGGAACTATAACGAATCCACAAATAGCTGTTAAATCATTTGAGTGCATTCAAGGCAGAGTCGCAGAGGTTTGTTAGCCTATCCATATTTTTCTTCCCGTATGAGTGGGACCTGACATCTGTAAATTATATTGGTCTGGCTTCCAGGCTCGTCTGCGTCCATCTATTTTTAGCTGTACAAAACGGATCATTTTGCTGTTTGATATTGCAAATCAATTGCGAATGCCTACTTGCACAGACTTGCATGGCGACTTCAGTCCTCAGGAGTCATGGCCTATTTAATTGATTCTTATCAAAAGACAGCCATCTGGAGAGGTAGCCAAAAAGGCTTGAAAAAGGTGTTTAGACTTACATTTCAAAACCCAAAAGTATTGCTGTGTATGCTTTAGCTTCCTTACCACTTCCACTGGTTTAGCTGGATCCATCAGTCTATGATGTGCTTTTTTGGGCAGTATGTGTGTTATATGTTCCTTGTGTGTGCCTTGTTTGTCTCCAACTACCCTCATTAGTTGCCATAGACACTTATCGGACCACACCCACTCCTTGTTAGTTTCCATAGTAACTCACTGGTTCTGTTTGTTCTCCTGTGCATAAATAGCCATTGTGTTTCACTTGTGCTTGGTCAGTTGTTGAATGTAATGGTTGCTGTGTCTACCTGTGTTTTCCTTGTTCCCAGTGTTTCCTGTTCTATGCTCACTCAGTCTGTTTATTAACACTGCCTGCACCTAGGACCACGCCCCAACCCAGAATATTCCTCCAGCCTCCTTGCATTACAGAGTAAAAGTAAAGACAAATCAAGAAGCCTGTAATTTTTTGTAATAAATAGACAAGATTGCTGAGCAATCTTAAATTGACACATCACATTAGGATGTTATTTAACTCATATTAAACTAGGCATACTGTAGCACTGACTGTGTTTGTTGCAGCAAGTTGCGAAACACCTTTCAGTGTTTTCTTACACAACCTTTTTTCCTAAAGTAGGCTTGGGATGGATGACGTGCAGGGTGTGTAAGAATGAGGAAGGTATAGCACTTAGAATTAAATCGGATACCAAGTACTATCAAGGTCAATATCAACGTAGACAGCCTACCAATACCTATAGGCAGACCTCTGAATGGAAAGTTTCTGCGATTTCTGGGAATAAAATAGGTAAGCTAATTATATGATTTTACCATGCTATTTAAATGCCATATTTCTGAGCATTTAATAAGACTTCTGTTTTGCTAAGTATTTACCAAAAGCAATTACAGATCATTGCCAGTCTTTTAACAACTTTTACTTAAACCTACTAAAAGGTCACACAAACCTTTTATATTAAAATATATTAAATATCACATTAACATTCGTGATTATGTGACTCCAGAAAATATAACTTTTTTTCCCTGTCTTTATGAATGAGCGCGCTCTTATGGACGGATTGTGCTTGTAGCAGGTGTGTTTAGACATGCTGTCTTCCTTCATGATAGCCCATCCCTGACTTTCATTTCCAGTAAAACAAACGTTATGTTTTTAATTTTAGATTTTACAGTTTTTCCTCTTTGTACTCCTGTATACTTAAATTGACATTATTACAGGCCTATATACAAAGATGTAACTAAACATTTGTAACGCCACGCCAGCAGAGGGAGCCCTCACCCATTGACTCTCTGTTACCGCTCCCTCTGCTGCTTCATGGGTAACTTCCTGTTTGGTGGCCATTTAAGGAGGCCTACACCAAACAGGCCTCCGCGAAGTATTGTTTTGCCTGTGCGGACTCTACTAAGCGTTTTCCCTGTTTCATTGCCACGGTTTTGTTATTTCCACGGTTTTGTTTCTTGGTCATAGTTTTTCCTTGTTTTTTGCCATAGTTTTGTCTTGTTTCACTGCCATAGTTTTTGTCTGGTTTCATATCCTTGTTCATTTGTTACTTTGGACTGCTCACCGTTATTTGGACTCATTGCCTGTTTTATTGGATTACGCTTTTGTCTTGCCTTCGTATGACTGTTTGTTTGGAGATCGACCCTGCCTGTCTTGACTACACTGTGTTAAATAAAGCTCGCATCTGGATCTTACACGCTTCCCTGGAGTCCTGTTACAGAATACTTCACCTCCCAAAGATCCAGCAGCTTTCAAAAACACAGATCACCATGGATGTTATGTTGTGGACTTTTGCGGACTGTGTCATCTGGTGAATTTCAATGATGTGGCGCTTAAGGACATTTTTTGTCATGGATTAAATGAGCCCATTCATTCCTGCTTACCTGGAGGTAAAATTCACTGGTCTCCGGAACAGTATATTGATTATGCCCTCCGCTTAAGTGGCTTGCCTTTTACTGTTGGGATTGCGGATGAGGGACCCCGCAATCCTGCAGTAACCCCCATACCACAACCTGCTCATGTCATGTCTGCTACACCAGAGCCCTCTCATGCCAAGCCTACCAAGCCAGAGCCTGTTCACGTCATGTCCTCCAAGCCAAAGCCTGCTCAAGTCATGTCTACCAAGTCAAAGCCTGCACTCATCACGTCTACCAAGTCACAGTTCACTCACGTCACGCCATGCCTGCCGCTCCAGGGCCTGCTCACGCCATGCCTGCCCGTCCAGAGTCTGTACCTGTCATGGCCGCCCTCCCACAGCCAGCTCACAAGATGGCCGCCATCCCAGAGCCTGTTCACAAGGTGGCCGCCATCCCCAAGCCTGTTCACAAGATGGCTGCCACGCCTGAGCCTCATCAGTCCAAAATCATCTCATCCAAATCTCATCTCGCCATGTCTGCTGCACCCAGACATGGTCCTTCGTGTGTCAAGTCAAGTCAGGGCTGCACATTCAGTGCCAAGTCAAGTGACAGCTGTGATTCCTGAGCCACGTCAAGTTACAGCTATTACTTCGGAATCAAGTCAAGTTACAGCTGTAGTTCTTGAATCAAGCCAAGTCACAGCTGTTCTCCATGAGTCAAGCCAAGATACAGCTGTTCTCCATGAGTCAAGCCAAGTCACAGCTATTCTCCATGAGTCAAGCCAAGATACAGTTGAGAGTCGCTGTTCACAGTCAAGTACAGCTGTTATGAGTCGGTCAGGCCAAGTCACTGTTGTTCCCCAGTGCCAAGTCACAGCTGTTCCCCCATGAGTCAAGCCAAGTCACAGCTGTTCCCCATGAGTCAAGTCAAGAGTCACAGCTGTTGTTCCTGAGTCAAGTCACGTTACAGCTGTTGTTCCTGAGTCAAGTCAAGTTACAGCTGGGTTGTCTATGTTCACGTCAAACCACAGCTGATTTCCATGAATCAAGCCAAGTTACAGCAGATCTTCATGAGCCAAGTCAAGTTGCTGCTGTCTTCCCCGAGCCAAACCAAACCACAGTTGATCTTCATGAGCCGCCGCCAAGCCACAGTTGATCTTCATGGGCCAAGCCAAGTTACAGCAGATCTTCATGAGACAAGTCAAGTTACTGCTGTTGTTCCTGAGCCAAGTCAAGTCACAGCTGACCTTCACGAGCCAAGTCAATTCACAGCTGGTCTTCACGAGCCAGGTCAAATCATGGCAGACCTCCCTGAGTCACGTCAAGTCACGACAGACCTCCCTGAGTCAAGTCAAGCCACGGCAGACCTCCCTGAGTCAAGTCAAGTCACGACAGACCTTCCTGAATCAAGTCAAGAAACAGCTGTGCTCCTAACAGCACCTCTTCACGTCATTGCTGCCAGTACAGGGCCTTGCCAAGCCACGGCCATCCTGCCAGAACCTCACCAGGTCCCCTCTGACCTTCCAAAGCCACGTCACGTTTCAGCTGATCCTCTAGAGTCTCGTCATGTCTCAGCTGATCCTCCAGAGCCTCGTTGTGTCTCAGCTGATCCTCTAGAGCCTCGTCATGTCTCAGCTGATCCTCTAGGGCCTCGTCACGTATCAGCTAACATCCCAAGCCACGCAGAGCCCACGCTCCCAAGCCACGCAGAACCCTCGCTCCCAAGCCACATGTCCACAGCGTCCACACCCTCAAGACCGGTAGGCATCCCCCTATCTACTGTGCTGCCTGTAATGGCTGTTGCCATTTTGAGTGTGTGGGCCACACACTGCGCTCCAAAAGCCTCGTCTGTCCATGAGGCTGCTCCAGAGGTCTCGCCTGTCCACGAGTCTGCTCCAGAGGCCTCGTCTGTCTACAAGTCTGCTCCAGAGGCCTCGCCTGTCCGAGAATTTACGCCAATATCTCCTGAGGTGTCAACATGCACTGTAGAACCTCCTAAGGGGGTGGCGTCCATCAAGATGAAGAAGGCCTATCATGAACTCTCTGCCTGTCATGTCACAGCCAAGAAGGCCTATCATGAACTCTCTGCCCATCATGTCACGGCCAAAGAGGCCTATCATGAGCTCTCTGCCCGCCAAGTCACGGTCAAGAAGGCCAATCATGAACCCTCTGCCTGCCATGTCACGACCAAGAAGGCTAATCAAGAACACTCCGCCCTGCTATGGATGTCACTAGTTCCACTGTGGATATCTCTGTTCCTGTCTGCTCTGCTTGCTCTTTCTGTCTCGCCATGGCTCCCTGTTATGCCTGCTCTGCCTGCCTTGCCATGGCTCCCTGTTCTGCCTGCTCTGCCTGCCTTGCCATGGCTCCCTGTTCTGCCTGCCTCGCCATGGCTTCCTGATCTGCCTGCTCTGCCTGCCCCGCCATGGCTTCCTGCTCTGCCTGCCTCGCCATGGCTCCCTGCTCTGCCTGCCCTGCCATGGCTGCTGGCTCTCCCTGCTCCACCATGGCTCCAGGCTCCTCCGAATCAAACATGGTGGACTTCTGCTCCAGTGGTACACTGTCTGCCATTGCTCCACGGCCCAGGCCCTCCAGGGTTCCACTGTCTGCCACAGTTCCATGGCCCAGGTCCTCCAGTGCTTTACTGTCTGTCCCTGCTCCACGATCCAGGCCCATCTCCTCTGCACGGACCTGGCCCTCCGTCCCACCCCCTGTTTTGCCTCTGTTCCCCCACCCTCCTGGACTGTTGTTGTTCTTTGAGCGCCAGGGGTCACTCCTGGGGGGGGATTCTGTAACGCCACGCCAGCAGAGGGAGCCCTCACCCATTGACTCTCTGTTACCGCTCCCTCTGCTGCTTCATGGGTAACTTCCTGTTTTGCCTGTGCGGACTCTACTAAGCATTTTCCTTGTTTCATTACCACGGTTTTGTTATTTCCACGGTTTTGTTTCTTGGTCATAGTTTTTCCTTGTTTTTTGCCAAAGTTTTGTCTTGTTTCACTGCCATAGTTTTTGTCTGGTTTCATAGCCTTGTTTATTTGTTACTTTGGAATGCTCGCCGTTATTTGGACTCATTGCCTGTTTTATTGGATTACGCTTTTGTCTTGCCTTCGTATGACTGTTTGTTTGGAGATCGACCCTGCCTGTCTTGACTACACTGTGTTAAATAAAGCTCGCATCTGGATCTTACACGCTTCCCTGGAGTCCTGTTACAACATTAAAGAAAGGGGAGACCAAAAATAAAGGTTTTGAAAACAAAAAGTAGCACTACTGTACTTGATTCAAACCCTGACTGGTTCCTGTTCTGTTCTTTTATGTTGCATTTGGACAAGCAACAAACATGAATGCAACAACTAACAAATGGTTTCACTGTCAGACCATTTGGACTGTTTTTGTGTGTTTTTCCCCTGTGTTGCCCTTTTTTGGTCTTCCTGTTCCGTTTCTCATTTATTACGTCACTGTTTGATTGTACCTGTCTCCCCCGATTGGTTGTTTCTGTGTATATAAGTTTGGTTGTGTTCCTGTTTAGATCGTCGGTTCTTAAACATCATACCAGTCAGTTTGTATGTTTCTCCATCGAGTTACGTTGTGTTCGCTGGTTCCCTACTGTTTCCTGTTTGTTCCTATTTCCCTGTGGATTATATTAATAAATTTTATGCATCGGACCTCCTCGCTCCTCCTCGTCATTTCCCCATACACAACTGCGTGACAGAATAACCGACCTCTACAAGAAAATGATCCGGGCTGAGGAGCGGATTATGCGCATTCGGCAGGCGAATAGGCCATTGGAGCAGTATGTGGAGGAATTTCTAGGCGTTTGTCACCTGGTGAGTTGGAGTGATGCCATGATTAACACGTGTTTTCTAATGGAGCTAAACGATGACAATCTGTGCTGTTCGATAACTCCTGTGGATCGCTGCAAACCGGTTGCAGATTTTATCAACTATGTCCTTGCCCTTAGTCATTCCAATTTCTATGTCGATGTGGAAGATTCTAATCTTCCCCCCATTAGTGAACACGTGTCCGCTCCAGCTCACCATCAGCCAGCGTCCTCCACGTGCTGCTCCAACGAGCTCGCTCTCTCCGGTCCTCCCTCGCTCTACCCCGTTCTCCATAGCTCCTCCCTCATCCTCAGCCCAGAGTCCGCGGCCGACCCTCGGACTCCCGCCGCACCCGTGGCCAGCTCTCGGACTCCCGCCACGCCCGCGGCCAGCTCTCGGACTCCCGCCACGCCCGTGGCCAGCTCTCGGACTCCCGCCGCGCCCGCGGCCAGCTCTCGCACTCCAGCCGCACCCGCGGCCAACTCTCGGACGCCGCCCGCGGCTCATAAAAAGGCGGCAAAGAAAAAGCGCCGCCAAGTCACTGCTGCAATAATAGAGCCAAGTAAAGTTGCAGCTGCGTTTCCTGGGTCAAGTCAAGTTGCAGCTGCGTTTCCTGAATCAAGCCGTTGCAGCTGCGCTACGTGAGCCGAATAAGTTGCAGCTGCGCTTACTGAGTCGAGTCAAGTTGCAGCCGCGCTATGGAGTCGTATCGCTTATGGAGCCGAGTCAAGTTGCAGCTGCGTTTCCCAAGCCAAGTCACGTTGCAGCTGCGTCTACTGTGTCAAGTCAAGTTGCAGCTGCGTTTACTGTGTCAAGTCAAGTTACAGCTGTGTTTCCTGAGCCAAGTCAAGTCAGCGCCATGATGCCTGAGTCAAGTAAGGTCACAGCTGTTCCCCATGAGTCAAATCACGTTACAGCTGTGTCCCCTGAGTCAAGTCAAGCTGCTGCTGTTGTCCCCGAGCCAAGCCAAGACACTGCAGTTCTTCATGAACCAGAGCCCGAGCTGCCTCCAGCGTGCCCTCCAGAGACCGAGCTGCCTCCAGCGCGCCCTCCAGAGGCGGAGCTCTCTCCAGCGCACCCTCCAGAGGCGGAGCTCTCTCCAGCATGCCCTCCAGAGCCTGTGCCTCCTCCGGCGCGAGTCGCGCCTTATGGGAGGGGGGGGTAATGTCAGACCGTTTGGACTGTTTTTGTGTTTTAACGCTGTGTTGCCCTTTTTTGGTCTTTCTGTTCCGTTTCTCATTTATTACGTCACTGTTTGATTGTACCTGTCTCCCCCTGATTGGTTGTTTCTGTGTATATAAGTTTGGTTGTGTTCCTGTTTAGATCGTCGGTTCTTAAACGGCATACCAGTCAGTTTGTATGTTTCTCCATCGAGTTACGTTGTGTTCGCTGGTTCCCTACTGTTTCCTGTTTGTTCTTATTTCCCTGTGGATTATATTAATAAACTTTATGCATCGGACCTCCTCGCTCCTCCTCGTCATTTCCCCATACACAACTGTGTGACATTCACAAAGGTCAGTGTAATAAACTGATCATTTAAAATGTCTTTTTAAAAAATTAATACCGGTCTATAAGAATATTTTTAACAACACATCTGTCCTGTTTAACTCTTGGAGGACGACCTCCTTAAATGCCCTGGTCTTTAATGGGGAGTTTTGCTTAGCTCGTCTCCCCCACAGCTGCTCAAGAATGGTAAAACTGAGTAAAATATATGTCCACTGAAGAATTTTCACCTTGGGAGAATGAATATCTTCATTGTCATGCTGGAAAAATGCCCAATAATGCAGGCAACGAGGGTGTGTGAATTCATGATGGCATTGATAAAGCACGGCTCCCTCACACCTTCAGCACCCATACATCCCAATATAAGAGCTTTACTACCACTGAACGTCACTGTGGATACCAGGCACTTCTCACTGTACTCCTCCTCTAGCAACACCAGAAGATTTTAGATGCTTTTGGATCCAGATTAACTTGGTCTCTTGAGACCAGATTATGGATTCCCAGAAGTCTATATTTTGTAAATATGGGCCTTGGAAGAGGTTAAATGAGTTTATTGCGCTTAGTAGGTAATTCTAGTGGTGACAATAACCATGCATGTCACTAATGCAGGCTGCGTCGTACTCTGTGAGATAAAGTATCACTCTTTTCATAGCTTTTGCTGGCTTTGAGACACTTCAGTGGTATTTCTCAAGCTCTTTTTGTAGCAAAAATTCACTCATCACTAAATTAAAACTTAAAGTGAAGACCTGATTATTTCAGGAGCCTCGTCACAAGTCCATTGTTTTTGAATGTCGGTGCTTCACACTTAAAACAATAATATGGTATTCCTCTTGTACCACTGTCCTCTTTTAAGCTAAGAAATAAGTCACCTGGCAGTTCTCTTCCAAGTGGTTTCATTGTTGATAGCATTAAGTCTGTGTATATTTCAGTATACTATAAAATGCCTTTAACTGTCAGGAAATTACTTATCTTTAAAAGTTCTGTTTCAAAAATAGACCTAAACCTACACTTTTTTTAAAAGCTTCATTTAGTAACTTTTAGCAGGGGGTACTCATTTTTGCAATACAACATTTTATCACTTTGATAAGAAAATCTTATTTTGCTGAATAATTTTGATATTCTTGTTTGGTAATTATATATCCAAAGAACCCTAACATGTCTTCTAAGTAAAGAGAATATATATATATATATAAACAACACATAAACAAGTTATTTTAAATTGCAACGACATTTAAAGTAATAAAGAAAGAGCATGAAATACCTTATTTAGTATAAGAAAATTCTTAATTATATTTTAAGAGGTCTTAAATTTGGGTAAGGAAAGACAAGAATCGCGTTATGGATTAATTGTGCTAGTTATTTGAAGCACGCCACACGGACCATTTATCCGCTCGGATCACAGTTCAAACAGCAGCGGAGCACTAGTTTACTAGAAAAGATGCGTTTACTCGCGAGCACTAAACAGCGCTATGAGATCCAGAATGAAGCGCTTGAATTCGGTGATGAATACAATGACGCGGCGATTTAAGCAGGTGAAAAAACGCTGACAAACAGGAGAAACGTGCGCAACGATTCAGTCAGAATCGTTTACCATGGATTTACTTTACTGTAACACTAACTGCACCATGGTATTGCAGCAGAAATGTGGGATATATCTAAATGTATTACATGATAGACGGATATATCTAATTGTATTATATGATAGACATGTATTAAATGTAAAAGAGTAATGGAATATAATTACAGTATTTTGTGATCAGTCTATAGCGTTTGTGCATTTATACAAAACCACTGTTCTTCATCAAATACCTAAAGGCATGCCCCCGAATTAAAACAACAGTTTTTAAATAACGAAATAATATGTAAAAGTATGGTATTGGGGGTAAAAAGCGCCCCTGCTGTTGGGGTTAAAGGCGCACAGTAATTCACATGATTATTAGGGGTGCGCTCGGTTAGTTGTAACACACGTGGTTTAAATATTTCCACACATGCAGCCAGTGTTGGGGAAAGTTACTTTTAAAAGTAATGTATTACAATATTGAGTTACTCACTAAAAAAGAAACTAATTACGTTACTTTTTATGGAAAGTAATGCGTTACTTTACTTTTGCGTTACTTTTAAAATCTGGCCAGGGCTTGCTTGCTTGTTTTTAATATGAAAAGTTCTATTTTTGGCAAATATAAAAGCCTTTTCACACCAAAAGCCTCAGGTTTTGAGAAAAGTCATTCATAAATTCATGTCTGTAAAACAACTCAAGAAAATAATGTCAGCTCTTCAGCAATAATAAAAAAAGGAAAATAAATGTTAGATTATCTTGAGTAATTTTACTAGTATTTTATTAGTATGGTTGAATTGGATCATCGAAGGTCGGCAGCAAAGACACTGGTTAATAAAATGGGATTAAATGCATAAATGCATAATATTTATATTATTTAACATATTTAATTATTGCAGGTTGAATTTCACTGTTTTTATTCATTCTTAGGAATACTGGAATACTTTTTTTGTGAGTGAGATGAATTAATGGATGTTCACATTTATTCTAGAACTAACATCTTACTCCAGATTTCTCTCAAGATGGGAACAGGAGAACTTTTAATCAATGGAGGGAAAAGTAACTGGCGTTACTTTTTTGAAAAAGTAACTGGCGTTACTTTTTTGAAAAAGTAACTGGCGTTACTTTTTTGAAAAAGTAACACAGAGATTTTCTTGTTAATTAAAAAGTAATGCCTTACTTTACTAGTAGTGGGGCTGCTTAAGTCCATTTTTGAGCCGAATCGTTCACTTCATGGTACAAGCACCAAATTTGGTACAAATGATGTCCAGGACATACCTTCTAATAAAAGTACGTTGCCCAGCTGAAAATCCAAGAGGGCCGCCAGTTTTCAAGATGGCCGCCTCGTCAAACGCCAAAAAAAGGTTTTCGAGGTAGAACTTGAATTAACAGAAGAATGTTAATGATCCAAGCATCAAAATGAATGTATTATGACTGGAATAACTCGATGGTGTCAATTGAATTCCAATATGGCCACCAATTTTCAAGATAATGGCTATTAAATGACTAAAAAGTAGCAGAATTCTGAGGGATGTGTTTTTTGTGTGAATCATTTGTGAAAATGTGTCCAAACTTTTGACTGTCACTCACCACACACACACACACACGCACACACACACACATACAGCAACACAAGCGTTCTTTACTGAAATAAAAGTACTAATTTAGCAATATAAATGATAATTCATTAAAATTCTGTGGTCAAGATTTATTGGTTAGTAATTTTTTATAAGAGTGATGTCAAAGCACAACCAGGGCACACTGGTGACATCACTGCTGTGAGACTCAGCATGGGGTTCAGTGTCAGCTTGTAGTGTACTAACTGTAGTTGTAGTTTACTAACTGTTGTAGTGGTGTACTCACTGTAGTTGTAGTATACTTTAGTGTCCCAAATGCTATCTAATAAGCCCCTGTATAGACTCAACTAGAAGTTTAGTTAGTTGTAGTATTGTAGTTAGATAGCCGCACCTGAATTGACAGGATGTGCCAGCGCGGGATAGCCGAGCCAAGGGTAACGGGGCTTTAGTTACCTGGATGGTGTACAGATCGCACGGGATTTATGGCACTGGATGAACGATCGGGCTAGGTGTAGGGCACCAGATACTTGAACCTAGTTGCATCCCATATTCCAATGTGCTATGATATTTTGTATGTTTGGGTGGTAAAAGGATAATCCCTCGACCTTCAACTGTATAAGATGTCTGCCGATAATCCATTGAGTTGTGCTACTAAAACTGACTGGAGCAAGTGTTGCCTCTGTCAGACAGATACAAAAGCAGCGTTGAAGTCTCCCCTACCCGTTATGAGTGTAGTTCTGACGGCTATTCCATGATAGCCAAAAACATACCTCTATTTCAGGCAATCAACCTGTTGCCCATCAGGTTAGACACATCCAGATTGGATGATGGAGGTGGCATTGAGGATACATTGAGGCGAAACGGTGCAATGTATCACCAAAATTGTCGCAAAATGTTTAGCAACTACAAACTCAAGCGTGCCACTAAAAGAGCAGCTGAAACTCAAAATGATCCTGGTGAAGGACATCAAAAAATTCGAAGGGCTAGCACTGAAGTACAGCAGTGTTTCTTATGCGAAAAGATGGAACCAACATCAGAGATGCGACAAGCCATGACCATGCAGCTGAATGAGAGGCTCAATGAATGTGCTCGTAACCTTAATGACGGAAAGCTTCTGGCATTATTGAGTGGCGGAGATGTGGTGGCCCTAGAACTTAAATACCACTGGTCTTGCTTAACGGACCTGTATCACAGAGAGAGGGCACACATTAAAGCGGAAAAACAAGAAAAAATCCAGTCGTCTCAAGAAAAGGAAGCCTTTCATTTGGTGTTCTCTGAACTTCTGACCTATGTCATTGAGCAAAAAAAACAAACAGTGATGGGCCTTCTGTGTTCCGACTTGCTGAATTGGTTAATCTTTACAGGGAGAGACTTAAGCAGTTTGGGACAGACCTACCTGATGTGAATGCGACCCGACTGAAAGAAAGGCTTTTGGCAGAGATACCTGGACTTGTAGCCTACAAGAAAGGGCGAGATATACTTCTGGCATTTGAAAAAGATGTTGGTCCAGTCTTGTCAGAAGCGTCATCCGATGCTGATGCCATTATTCTCGCCAAAGCTGCCCAGATATTGCGCAGGCACATGGTGAATCACAAGTCTAAGTTTGAGGGCAATCTCTATGAGAGTTCAGTGCACGATTCCTTTCCTCCAGCTCTACTTCAGTTTGTCTGTATGATTGAACATGGGGCAGATATAAAATCTCAGCTGAAATTTGGAGCGACTACAAATGATCTGGCAATGGCTCAGCTCCTTCAATACAACTGCTTTGCCAAGTGCAAAGAAGGTGCTGCCACACAAAGGCATTCCAGAGACAGGGAAACCCAATTTCCGGTCTATATAGGGATGTCTATTTATGCTAAGACCAGAAAGAGACACCTTGTGGAAATGCTGCATGACCATGGTCTTAGTATTCCATATAATCGAGTACTTGACATATCAGCTCAGTTGGGAGATGCAGTTGTAAACAGATACATTGAAGAAGGTTTGTCCCCCCAAACTAAGAAAAGGCCTCTTCTGCACAAGTGCAATGGATAACATCGATCACAATCCTTCATCTACAACTGCGACTTCATCATTTCATGGAACCAGCATCTCCATCTTCCAACATACATCATCAGAAAATCAAGGCGAAGTTCGAGAACCAATTCTTATTAAGAACAGCAGTGTAAAGAAAGTCCCGGAACTTCCTGATTCCTATACAAATGTCCACCCTGCTTTCTTCACAAAAAAGAAGCCATCTCCTCCAAAGGGCAATGTCACATATGCATCTCTGCCAACTCTCCTCCTGACAAATGAATATGAATGGCTGCAGAAGGTTAGCCTAACACAAGATGTAGATGATGAGGTTAACATCACTTGGTCAGCTCACCATGCAGAGAAGAAGCGAGGTCTTGCATTTGATGTGAGCATTACCTCACTCTTCCCCCTTCTTCGCGATGAGGCCCATTCTATTGCCACAGTGAGGCATACCATGAACAAAGTCAGGGATGCTATTGCACACCTCAACCCTGGTCAGGTCCCTGTGATAACTGCAGACCAGCCTATTTATTCTATTGCCAAACAAGTCCAGTGGCACTGGCCTGACCTGTATGGTGAGGACAAATTTGTTGTAATGTTTGGCGGTCTCCACATAGAGATGGCTGCATTCAGATCACTTGGGACCCTGCTTCAGAGTAGTGGGTGGACAGGTGCTCTTGTGGAGGCTGTGGTGGCCTCTTCAGGAACAGCTGACTCCTTTCTTTCTGCCTCAAGTGTCACAAGAACACGCCACATGCACCAAGTTACAGCATGCTGTCTGTACATGCTCCGAAAGGAAGCATATGAGTACCATTGTGCAGATCAGAATGATGGAGCGCTGAATTTCAATGACTGGTGTGAGAAGTGCAGGAAGGAGAGTCCTCAGTTTCAATTCTGGGAGCTTGTGTTGTCAATGGAATTGGTGATTTTCTCGCTGGTCAGGTCTTTCAGAGAGGCTAATTTCAACTTGTATTGTCAAGCACTGTCTGCTCTAATCCCCTTCTTCTTTGCAAACAACAATGTGAACTATGCTCGATGGCTCCCCATTCACCTCAGAGACATGGTTTCTTTGGAGCAAACTCACCCTCAGATTTTCAATGAATTTCAGCTGGGAAAGTTTGTGGTCCACAAGACTCACAGGGAGTTCTCAGGCATAGCCATTGACCAAGCTCACGAGCAGGCTAATGCAGTTGTTAAAGGTGATGGTGGTGCCATTGGAGTTACTGAGGATCCATCTGCACTGAGGCGGTGGATGGTGTCTGGACCAGAAGTTAGCCAGTTAGTCAACCAGTATGAGTTGGCATCTGAGGTCAATGAAGCAACTGAAGATATCAGGCATCATGAGCAGACTCGTCAGTCTCAGAAGTCCTTCACTGACAAGGTCCAGAGGTTGTTTGCTGTGATGAAGGATCTGGGTAATCCTTTTCAGGAAGAGTCCAAAGATCTGCTCACATTGGACACAAAAAACATTGCACATCCCAGTGCTGCTGAGCTTGTAAGAACTCACTTGGAGAAAGGTCAAGTTGCCTTCAGAGACTTTTTCAATGGTCTGGGTGATGAGACTTCCTTCTATAGGCCGATTAAAAAGAACAAAGTTGACTTCTTTCGCCAAGAAGCAGCTTCAGCTTGCAGTGACATGAAGAAGCAGGTACTCAAAGATGACTGTCGCCTGTTCTCACAGCTCTTTATATCCTGCCAATCACGAGAGTGTGACCTGCTTGAGTTCTTTAAGCATGAGAATCAGTCTTTCCCTGCAGCACTGAGCGACACAGGGAAACTCTACTACGGCCAGAAGTCTCAGCTTGCAAACATTTTGGAAGCTACCATTTCTCCTCCTGACAAACAACCAGAATGTGGTGCTATTATCATTGATGGTTCCTCTCTTGTGTATTCATTGTCTCCAAAGACATCAAAGACCTTTGAGGAATATGCTGTCCAAGATGTAGTTCCAAAGATCCAGGCATACTCATCAAAGTATGAGCGAACAGACATAATTTTTGATGTCTACTGGACTTCAAGCCTGAAGGCTGAAACAAGGTCAAACAGAGGTAAGGGAGGTCGACGTAGAGTGACCGACAAAACCAAACTACCGCCCAACTGGAAAAGCTTCTTGCGAGACAATGAAAACAAGACTGAACTCTTTGGGTTCCTAGCAGAGAAGATAATGACCTTGTGTCCTGACAATGTCGTAGTTGTGACCAAAGGAGAGCAGGCTCTTTCAAACAAACCCATCAGCCTTGAAGGTTTAAGTCCTTGCAACCACGAAGAAGCTGACTCCAGAATCTTCACACATGCTCTTCATGCAACCAAGCAACAGATAAAGTCTGTGTTGATTAAGGCATGCGACACAGATATTCTTGTGGTTGCAGTCAATGTTTTTGCGACTCTTCAGGATGCAGGCTTGGAAAAGATCTGGATAGAATTTGGCCAGGGTCAGTCCATTAGGTGGTTGCCAATTCATGATATGGTGGTGAATCTTGGCCCAGAGAAATCCAGTGGCATGCTGTTCTTCCATGCCTTCACTGGCTGCGATGTTGTGTCAGCTTTCCGTGGTAAAAGCAAGAAAAGTGCATGGCAAGCATGGGAGGTTTGCCCTGAAGTTAGTCCTGTCTTCAAAAAGCTCAGCCAATACCCACCTATCATAGAAGATGCAGACCTCAACATCCTTGAGAAGTTTGTCATCACCATGTATGACAAGCAAAGTACTACATGCAAGGTTGATGAGGCAAGACTGGACTTGTTTGCTCGGAAGCAAAGGTCTTATGATGCCATTCCACCAACAAGCGCATCCCTCGTTCAGCATGTGAAACGGTCTGCTTTCCAAGCTGCCTGCATATGGGGCCAAGCAACAGTGTGCAAAATGCAAACTGAAAGTCCTGCCAACTGGGGCTGGCAAAAAGATGGTCAGATCTGGCAAGTTCTCTGGACAACCCTTCCACCCATTGCTCAGACTTGTGAGCAGTTGACAAAATGTGGCTGCAAGACTGAATGCCAAGGACGATGCAAATGCTATCGCTTTGGCCTGAAGTGCACACAGTTGTGTGCCTGTGCATGTGAGGGCTAAGAAAATAGAACAACCAAGTTTAAGTTGAATGTTTGAGTTGGATATTTGTATTATTATTTTTTAAGTTATGTTGATTCAAGTTCTGGATCGTAAAACATGCAGCCTATGCTTTGACACCTTTTCTGTGTTTTTATACCGTTATCTAAAAAAAAAAAAAAAAAAAAAAAAAAATGGGGGAGACAAAGACAGCCTCTACGTGGCCTCCCCTACAAGTAGCTTACAGGTCCAAAAGCTTTAAGTGAAACTAATGTCTTTGTTTGTGAGTGTTTTTTTCATTTAATTCGCATTGTATCATCATAATATTCAATAATTTTGATTTTCTAAATGCAGAGTTGTATTTCTCATGTGCAAAAACACATATTTCAATGTATAAACCATCAGAATAGGACTATTCAATCAAAATATAGTTCAAACGCTGTTTCAAACCACTTCCAATGGCGGCCATCTTGAAAAATGGTGGCCACTTTGTTTGTTCAAGTGGGCAACGTACTTTTATGAGATAGTAGGTCCAAAAGCACTTGTGTACCAAATTTGGCGCTTGTACCACAAAGTGAACGATTTTTCATTAATGTGCTCCACTATAGTTACTTGGAAAAAGTAATAATATTATGTAACTCGCGTTACTTGTAATGTGTTACCCCCAACACTGATGCTAGCATAGCCAAATTTACAGTATTTACTAGTTGCCATAGCAACACTATACAGAGAAAAACCTCCGCCAAATTTCAAAAGCCTTTTGATGAAATGCTGCATATTTATTTTACCGTAGTAAAAAATAAATTTCTGGCTGAAGTAAATTTTTCTTCTCAGTTTTTAGTATTATTTTAAAATGAGACAAATCTGCTATTATTTTAATCACCAATCTGTTATTTATCAGTTTAGATAGTTTATTAATGCTTGGCAAGTCAGCAGAAGACACAAACCACTTTTATATTCAAGTCGCGCTGATGGGGAAAGTTGTAACACTGCGTTACAATCTGCCCTGCTGTTATTAAACTATGCTATTCTATGACATTAGCCATGTAACTTTCACTATATACTTTTATGGGTTTTAAAAAGAAACCACAAGAAACAGGTGAATAAAGACTGACAATCGACATTTAATGTTGAGCAATTAATATTTCAAGAAATGTAAAGCATTTTGGCTCGTTTTTGTGTCTTGTGTTTGGAGGGAGGGGAGTGTTTTTCTGAATGTGTTTAGTCTATTTGCGCACATTATTTTGAACTTTACTATATAGCTGTGTTTTGCGATCAGGGCCGCGTCCTACGCATATGGTTGCGATATGTTTATTGTGAACCTCAAAAATTAGATTTTTTTTATTCTTAAAAAATGCCATTTTATTTGAAAAAGTTAATCATTTTATTTTATTGACAAAATATTTTAGTTTGTTGTGTATATTTTTTTCATTCGATCAGATAACATTTTAAGCTGGCATATGGTCATGTTACAACGTGCCCCTCACATGTTACAATATACCCCACCTACGGGGCATGTTGTCACTTTTCGCTTCCTTTCGTTTGAGGTAAATAAAGAAAAACGTACACACTGTAATTATGAAACAAAGCAACATATTTGTACTAGACAGGTGTGAAATTAACGTGGATAAAAAATAAAAAATTACTCTGAACTCCACGTGGATTTACACAAACTGAAATTCAAAAAGTGTTAGTGTAACAGGACTCGTGGGAAGCGTATAAGATCCAGATGAGAGCTTTATTATGACACAGCATAGTCAAGACAGGCAGGGTTGATCACCAAACAAACAGTAATATCCAGGGCAAGACGAAAGCAAAAACCAAATAAACAGGCAGAAGGTCAAAATCCAGGTGAGCAGTCCAGAAGTAACAAATAAACAAGGCTATGAAACTAGGCAAAACTATGGCACAGAAACAGAACTAAACAATGGCAAAACAAGGCAAAACTATGACATGAAACAAAACCGTGGCAAAAACAAGGCAATGAAACAGGAGAAAACGCTTAGTAGAGTCCGCACAGCAAAACAATACTTCGCAAGGGCCGGTTTGGTGTAGGCCTCCTTAAATGGCCACCAAACAGGAAGTTACCCATGAAGCAGCAGAGGGAGCGGTAACAGAGAGTCAATGGGTGAGGGCTCCCTCTGCTGGCATGGCGTTACAGAATCCCCCCCTCTAGGAGCGACTCCTGGCGCTCAAAACAACAACAGTCCAGGGAGGTGGGGGAACAGAGGCAAAACAAGGGGTGGGACGGAGGGCCAGGTCCGTGCAGTAAAGCACTGGAGGACCTGGGCCATGGAACAGTGGCAGACAGTGAAGTACTGGGGAACCTGGGCCATGGAGCAGTGGCAGACAGTGAAGCACTGGAGGACCTGGACCGTGGAACTGTGGTAGATAGTGGAACCTTGGAGGGCCTGGACCGTGGAGCAATGGCAGACAGTGGAACACTGGAGGGCCTGGGCCGTGGAACAGTAGCAGACCGTGAAACACTGGAGGGCCTGGGTCATGGAGCAGTGGCAGACAGTGAAGCACTGGAGGACCAGGGCCGTGGATCTGTAGCAGACAGGGGAACCCTGGAGGACCTCGACCGTGGAGCTGTGGTAGACAGTGGAACCTTGGAGGGCCTGGACCATGGAGCAGTAGCAGACAGTGAAACACTGGAAGGCCTGGGCCGTGGAACAGTAGCAGACCGTGAAACACTGGAGGGCCTGGGTCATGGAGCAGTGGCAGACAATGGAACCTTGGAGGACCTGGGCCATGGAACTGTGGCAGGCAGTGGTACACTGGAGCAGAAGTCCACCATGTTTGATTTGGAGGAGCCTGGTGCCATGGTGGAGCAGGGAGAACAGGCAGCCATGGCAGGGCAAGTAGAGCAGGCAGAGCAGGAAGCCATGGTGGGGCAGGCAGAGCAGGGAACCATGGTGGGGCAGGCAGAGCAGGCAGAGCAGGAAGCCATGGCGAGGCAGGCAGAGCAGGCAGAATAGGAAGCCATGGTGAGGCAGGCAGAGCAGACAGGAGCAAAAATATCCATAGTGGAACTAGTGACATCCATAGCAGAGCGGACAGTTTATAGATGGTTTCCTTGGGCTCTTTAGCTTCCTTGGCTGTGACATGGCAGGCAAAGAGTTTGTGATAGGCCTCCTTGGCCGTGACATGATGGGCAGAGAGTTCATGATTGGCCTTCTTGGCCGTGAGATGATGGGCAGAGAGTTCATGATAGGCCTTCTTGGCTGTGATATGATGGGCAGAGAGTTCATAGGAGGACGCCGCCCCCATAGGAGGTTCTGCAGCCGGAGCCACCACCTCCGGGGGCATTGGCGCAGACTCGTGGTCAGACGTGGCAGTGAGTTCATGAGTGGACGCCACCTCCTTAGGAGGTTCTACAGAGCATGCTGACACCTCGGGAGGTATTGGCGTAAACTTTGGAACAGACGAGGCCTCTGGAGCAGACTCGGGGACAGACGAGGCCTCTGGAGCAGACTCGGGGACAGACGAGGCCTCTGGAGCAGACTCGTGGACAGACGAGGCCTCTGGAGTACAGCGTGTAGCCCACACACTCAAAATGGCAATAGCAATTACAGGCAGCACAGTAGATAGGGGGAAGCCTGCCGGTCTTGAGGGTGTGGACGCTGTGGACATGTGGCTTGGGAGCGAGGGTTCTGCGTGGCTTGGGAGCGTGGGCTGATACGTGACGAGGCTCTGGGGGGTCAGCTGATACGTGACGAGGCTCTAGGAGGTCAGCTGAGACGTGACGTGGCTTTGGAAGGTCAGAGGAGACCTGGTGAGGTTCTGGCAGGATGGCCGTGGCTTAGCAAGGCCCTGTACTGGGAGCAATGACGTGAAGAGGTGCTGTTAGGAGCGCAGCTGTTTCTTGACTTGACTCAGGGAGGTCTGCCGTGGCTTGACTTGACTCGTGAAGACCAGCTGTGGCTTGATTTGTCTCATGAAGACCAGCTGTGGCTTGACTTGACTCGGGAACAACAGCAGTAACTTGACTTAGCTCATGAAGATCTGCTGTAACTTAGCTTGGCTCATGAAGATCAACTGTGGCTTGGCTTGGCTCAGGGACAACAGCAGAAACTTAACTTGGCTCACGAAGATCTGCTGTAACTTGGCTTGGCTCATGGAAATCAGCGGTGGCTTGGCTTTATATAGACAACCCAGCTGTAATTTTACTTGACTCAGGAACAACTGCTGTAACGTGACTTGACTCAGGAACAACATGGCTTGACTCAGGAACAACAGCTGTAGCGTGACTTGACTCGTGGGGAACAACTGTGACTTGGCTTGACTCATGGAGAACGACGGCTGTGTCTTGGCTTGACTCATGGAGAACAAC
>VONZ01002816.1:0-36247 GCA_012976165.1 Labeo catla | reverse complement strand
AAAATTGGGTGTGCAGATTGCATAGCTGACTGCGCCCGGGCGTCGGGTATAAATGGGGCAGCGTGTGCATCTGCTCACTCGTTCTGATCTGAGGAGCCGAGGGTCTCAACTCACTCAGAGGCGGTCCAGGAAGGTGGCACGGAAGACACAACGTCTCCGTTCCCTCCATCAGGGAACGAGGGTTACCATACGTAACCGAGACGTTCCCTATCTGTCGTACACTCCGAGTTGTGTCGAGTAGTGTACGACACTAGGGGTCCCCGTAGAAAACAGCCACCTTACTGGCCGCGTCACGAGTGATAAGCGCAGAAGTAACAGGCAACGTGTTAACGAAGTGCAGCTCACCTCCTCCGTGACCATCCAACGTCCAAGACTGACCTGTACCAGGGTTCTGCAGCTGGGCCTTCCTCAGTAGAGCGGCCGAGTGTCTTGCGAGCGTTGGGAAAGCGCCTCCTCCCCGAAGGAAAAACGGCGCTACGGAGTTCACAACCTGCCCAACAGGGGGGGTACAAGTGACAACATTAAACATGGGGGCTGAGGTGGGACTCACACCGGGGGAGACCACCAGACTCAGACCCTAGAGACAAACCAGTCCTCACGGGAAACACCGCACTACAGGAGTTATAGGTGGGGATACACACATGGGGCCACATAAGGAGCCACTACATATGGGGCACAATTCAATCAGAACAAAGGTGAACATACCTTGTGACCGAATTCGTAGCGAGTCCCTCCGCAAAACTCTGCCACGTCCAGAGGTGCCAATGATGGAGATGGTGTCCAGGGTTCACGCTAGGAACCCTACTGAAACTCAGAAGCGTAATCACCGTTAGGGGAAGCGCTTTAAAGCAAGCTCTACACCAACCAGAGAACTGAGTCAAGAGCTGGTATTCAAGACTCTAGCTGACACTGGCTCCATGCGTAAATTGTAAAATCTGGCAAATGTTTTAGGTGTAGCCCAACCTGCAGCTCTACAGATGTCTGTTAATGAGGCCCCATTTGCCAGGGCTGCCGAGGCAGCGACGCCCCTAGTCGAGTGGGCTCTTACCTCCAGAGGGAAGGGTAGGCCTCTGGCCTGGTAGGCCACCCGAATTGCGTCCACCAGCCAGTGGGAGATCCTCTGTTTGGAGACAGCCTTCCCCTTCTGCTGTCCCCCATAACAGACGAAGAGCTGTTCAGAACGTCTGAAGGGCTAAGTGCGTTCCAAGTAGATGCGCAGGGCACGGACTGGGCATAACAAGGTCAGGTTGGGGTCATCTTCCTGGGAAGAGATAGCTTGCAAAGTCACCACCTGGTCTCTGAAGGGAGTGGTGGGGACTTTGGGCACGTATCCAGGCCGGGGTCTCAGGACGCCGTGAGAATCCGCTGGTCCGAATTCCAGGCACGAACTGTTGATGGAGAGGGCTTGGAGGTCTCCCACTCTCTTTACCGAGGCGAGCGCAGTCAGGAGAGCCGTCTTTAGGGAGAGGGCATCGAGTTTGACTGACTGAAGAGGCTCGAAGGGACCCTGCTGTAGGCCCCGGAGAACCACAGCAAGGTCCCAAGAGGGGATAAGATGTGGCCGAGGAGGGTTCAGCCTCCGGGCTCCTCTCAGAAACCTGATTACCAAATCGTGTTTTCCCACCGACCTGCCACCCACCAGGTCATGATTAGCCGATATAGCGGCCACATGAACCTTAAGTGTCGAGGCAGATAGGTGCCTGTCCAGGCCCTCCTGGAGGAAGGATAACACTGATTCGATGCCGCAACTCCATGGGTCCCTTAGCCGAGCAGAACACCAGTTCACAAACATGCGCCATTTAGAGTCATACAGCCGCCTGGTAGAGGGAGCTCTTGCCTGAATGAGTGTGTTCACCACTGATGGTGGGAGATCTCTGAAGTCCTCCTGGTTGCGTCCAGGGGCCACAGGTGGAGGTTCCAGAGATCGGGGCGCGGGTGCCAAATTGTGCCCTTCCCCTGGGAAAGGAGGTCCTTCCTCAGGGGAATGCGCCAGGGAGGAGCTGACGCCAGGAGAACCAGGTCAGAGAACCAGGTTCTGTTGGGCCAGAAGGGGGCTACCAAGAGGACCTGCTCCTTGTCCTCCCTGACTTTGCACAAAGTTTGTGCGATCAGACTCACCGGGGGAAACGCATACTTGAGCCGGTCCTTCGGCCAACTGTGTGCCAGTGCCTCTATACCGAGGGGAGCCTCGGTCAGCCCGTACCACAACTGGCAGTGGGTGGATTCCGGTGAGGCGAAGAGATCCACTTGCGCCTGGCCGAATCGATCCCAAATCAGTTGACCCGACTGAGGGTGGAGCCTCCACTCGCCTCCGAGCGAAACCTGTCGTGACAGAGAATCGGCCACTCGATTGGCATCGCCCGGAATGTGAGTGGCCCGTAAGGACCTGAGTCTGTGTTGGCTCCAGAGCAGGAGGTGGCGGGCTAGTTGTGACATGCGAAAGGAACGTACACCGCCCTGGTGGTTGATGTAGGCTACTGTAGCCATGTTGTCCGACCTGACCAACACGTGCTTGTTCTGAATCATAGGCCAGAACCTCCTCAGAGCTAGAAGCACTGCCAACAACTCCAGACAATTGATGTGCCAATGCAGCCGGGGGCCTGCCCAGACCCCGGAAGCTGCCTGCCCGTTGCAGGTGGCACCCCAGCCTGTCCTGGAAGCGTCCGTGGTGACAACGACGCGTCTGGACCCCTGTTCCAAGGGCACTCCTGACCGAAGGAACACGATGTCCGTCCAAGGGCTGAGTGTCTGGCGGCACGATGGTGTGATGTTCACACGGAACGTGCCGTGGTGCCACGCCCTCCTGGGGACTCGGGTACGGAGCCAATGCTGCAGCGGTCTCATGTGCATCAAACCCAACGGCGTGACAGCGGCTGAGGATGCCATGTGCCCTAGGAGCCTCTGAACCTGTTTTAGGGGGACCGCTGAGCCGCACCTGAGCGTTGCCACGCATCTCAGAACTGACTGTGCACGCTCCGGGGAGAGACGTGCAGACATGCCGACCGAGTCGAGTTCTACACCGAGAAAAGAGATCCTCTGCGCCGGGGAGAGTTTGCTCTTTTCCCAGTTGACCCGAAGCCCCAAGCGAGCCAAATGGTTGAGAACCATGTCCCTGGGTACGCAAACCGTATCCAACGAGTGAGCCAGGATCAGCCAGTCGTCGAGATAGTTGAGAATGCGAATGCCCATTTCCCTGAGGGGGGAAAGGGCAGCCTCTGCTACCTTCGTAAAGACGCGGGGCGACAGGGAGAGGCCGAAGGGGAGAACCTTGTACTGATATGCCCGTCCTTCGAAGGCAAACCGTAGAAACGGCCTGTGTCTTGGAAGGATCGAGACATGAAAGTAAGCGTCTTTCAGGTCTATCGCCACAAACCAATCCTGGAACCTGACGTACGTAAGAATGTGCTTGAGGGTCAGCATTTTGAACGGGAGCTTGAGTAGGGCCCGATTCAAAACCCTCAAATCCAGGATAGGTCTGAGCCCACCACCCCTCTTGGGTACAATGAAGTAGGGGCTGTAAACCCCTTTCTTCATTTCGGCTGAGGGGACAGTTTCTATCGCACCCTTCGCCAGAAGGACTGCGATCTCCGCCCGAAGAACCGCGGTGTTGGAGCCCTGGACCGAGGTAGTGAGAACACCGCGGAACTTGGGCGGACGACGTGCAAACTGGATAGCATAGCCGAGCCGAATGGTCTTGAGCAGCCAGCGGGAAGGATTGGGGAGATTCAGCCAATCCAGAAAGTTCTCCGCTAGGGGCCGCAGAGGAGTTACATTTGACGTACCAAGGGTGGGGGAACCTTCGCTGGGAAAACAGCGTGTGGTCGGAGGTAAGAAGCCCCGAAGGCCACTGGCTGCTTTGCCCAGGGAGACCGAGCCGTGCGAGCTTAGCAGAGGATCCACCCGACAGGGGAGATCGTCTGACCAAGCTTGTTGTTCTAGAGCATGAGGGAGCACAGAAGGCGTGTGACCGCATGCCCTGAACGGAGGAGACAGCATCCGACCATCGAGCGGAGGGTCGGGGGTGCTGTGTAATATGCCCAGAGAAGGAAAAAATTGCTCTTTTGTTGACCAAGTGGTGGCCGTCTGCCGGGTGGCAGACAGCCGGGTGGAACCCGAATCCAGCGCTCGTCCCCTCGTCGAGTGTGGATCCGGACAGGCCAAACGATCCCTCCTCCCTGGGCTGCCCGTCTCAGGAACGCTTCGAAACCTGCCGGGGGTTCTTAGTGGCCTGAGGACGAGCTGGCGGTGCCACCTTCCTACGCGTGCTGGACCGTTGGGCGGGTCTGGCTGCAGACCCGGCAGGCTGCGGGGTCTGAGCCACCCTCGTAGGGGGCCTTCCACGGCGGGGAGCAGGCGGAGGCTGCTGCGTCGGCTGAGCTGGGCCGGAACTCGCTGCACGCCGAGGCAGGATGTGCTTGATGGCCTCCGTCTGCAGTTTCACGGTGGAGAACTGCTGGGCAAACTCCTCCACGGTTTCGCCGAAGAGGCCAGCCTGGGAAATGGGAGCGTCGAGAAAGCGAACCTTCTCGGCGTCTCGCATCTCGGCCAGGTTTAACCACAGGTGGCGCTCCTGGACCACCATAGTGGACATTGCCCGCCCCAGAGCTTGCGCAGTAACCTTCGTAGCCCGTAAGGCATAGTCGGTCGCTGAGCGCAGCTCGTGTAACAGCTCTGGGTCGGGAGCACCCTCGTGCAGGTCTTTAAGAACCTTAGCCTGATAGAACTGCAAAATCGCCATAGCGTGGAGGGCGGACGCAGCTTGCCCAGAGGCCGCGTAAGCCTTCGCTACAAGCGCAGACGAAAACTTACAGGCCCTGGACGGGAGTCTCGGGCGGCCCCTCCAGGAGGCGGCGTTTTGCGGGCACAAGTGCATCGCAACGGCTCTCTCCACCTGGGGAACCTCCGAATACCCCCTCGCTGGACCGCCATCGAGGGTGGTGAGGGACGGGGAGTTAGCGTACCGTGAACGAGCCGACAGAGGGGCTTTCCACGATTTCGTCAACTCCTCGTGCACTTCCGGGAAAAACGGGACCGGGGAGGGGCGTGGCTTCGAGTCACGCCCCCTGCCCAGGAACCAGTCATCCAGCCTTGAAGGCTCAGGGCTGGGCGGGGGAACCCACGCAACCCCGATCTCCTTGGCTGCCCGTTGTAGTGCGGCGGCCATTTCGGCGTCTGCCACAGACCGAGATTCAACCGCCGGAGCGGCGAACTCGGTTGTGACGTCAGCCTCTGACGGCTCTCCCTCCGATGCTACGGACGCTGCCTTTTCCTCAGCAGGAGCCCCGAACAAAAGATCCAGCCCATACTGAGACGAGCTTTCAAAATCGTCCGGAGACTCAATCGGTAGACACACAGGGTGCGCGGTTTGCGAGGACGCAACTGGCAAAACTTCGCTCAACACCTGCCGCTCTTCCTCGACGCACATCGCAACGGCCTCGTACCCGGAAGTAGAAGGACCGGAGCGGGAAGCAGATGAGGCGCGCCGCGGCTTCTTCGAAAAGAACGCGGCTCTCGAGCGGAGTGTGCCCAAGGGCATGTCTTCGCAGTGCTGACAACCTCCCTCAGCGAACGCTGCGTCAGCATGCTCACGCCCCAAGCATTGAACACAGCGTTCGTGCCGATCGTTCGGGGAAAGGTAGAATCCGCACCCAGTAGGACACAGACGGAAAGGCATCGTGAACCACACAATCCGTCTGTGGAGCTCTTTTAGAGAAAATTTGCTCTCTGCAGAAGAGAATCTTCTCTTGAAGATCGCCGTCGACGCACCCAGGGGACTCTCACAACACGAGCAGTGTCAGAGAGGGAGAGACCGCTGTCTGTGCCGTAGATCCAACGACGAGAGAGGTGAATGTTGCCGCTTCTCACGCAGAGACGCTGCATTCGGCTCCGAAAAACAGAACGAATGAGCAGATGCACACGCTGCCCTATTTATACCCGGACGTCCGGGGCGTGGTCAGCTATGCAAATCTGCACACCCAATTTTCATTGGCCTTTCTCAAAACTGTCAGAGGTGTTTGGGCTCTCAAGAGCGACCCCTAGTGTCGTACACTACTCGACACAACTCGGAGTGTACGACAGATAGGGAACATTTGCTTCTTGCAGAAACTCCAGCGACGTTCAGAAAAGTTCGGTTGACGCCGGGCGAATCTGCTGACGAGCGCCTCTGACCTTTCCGCGCCGAACGGGTAAGACGTCGTTAATTTTCCCCGTGATTCTCCCGCGTCTTTGTCGAGTCCAACGGCAAACGCCGAAGTTCAGCGCGAGTCTGTCAGCCCGTTCGCGCGTGATTCATTTGCTTCGGCTCGCGTTATTAAAGGCCTTTCAGTTGTTTCAAAGCCTCCCCTTTTCTTCGTGCGACAGTTTCATTTCTGCCTTTTGTCCCGGCCGGTATTTACAGCCGTAATTGAACGGCGTCGGGTCCGCGAGTTCAATTGCAGTCAAAGGGGCCGGAGCCGGCGGATATGAAAAATGGGGCTCTTTTAAATGCTAATCAGCGTGGTTAGCGTGTAGCTCCTGCTTGGCTGGCAAAAATAATTGTGCAAATATCCATGAGAAACTGCAGTGCTTGTGTAAAGATGCTGCGGCGCGTCCCCGCGGCTCTCAGAGGCCAGTCATGCGCTAAATATCCCTGATTTCTCTCATGGCTTTCTCTTCCGCGCTTAGCACAACGGCGTCGTGGACGTGAGTGATAACGCCAGTCAAATATTCATCAGTCTGAAGAGTTTCGCTGTTTTCTGAGTGGAAAATTTCAAAAGAGTAATGAAATACAACGGTTGCTGGTAAGTCTTAAAGGAGAACCAGCAGCTTCTGAAATTAATCAGTAGAATAGACATTAAATCAAAGACAGACGTTTACATATCTGCACATCAATAAACACCAGAATGGATATCACTGTAATATCACAAATTGCATTTATTTTAAATCACATATGGGCCATTCTACAGAACTGGTGCGAACTGCTGTCCCACAACCAAAACACACATTTAAAAAGAATATAAGTATATATGTTTACTAAGATCCTTTTGTTATCTGTTAAAACCCACAATAATATTTAAAATATCAGTAAGCTTAATATATATAAGATCATCATTTATTGTGTACTTTCAATTGGGAGATGGCTGTTCTGAAACATAACTGCTAAATTTCAGCTTATGAAAATGATACTGTAATATTTTTGTTTGTAATACCATTGTTGTTTTTAAAAATAACTTTTTGATTTTACAAAAAATAAAACTTTATGTAAAAAATGCATCTTCATGTCTCTACCAAAAGTGTTTGTTTTAGCACATTGGCTAAGACTGATTTTAACTACACCCCTACATTTATGATCAGGAAATATTTGTATCCCTCTCTTTCATACAGTAGCTACATGGTGAGTAGATAGGCCCCATCATTTTGAGTTAAATGTGTTCAAAGTATGAAAAGTCTGTGTGTAACTTTAAAGAATGTCACTACGGAACACCATTTTCTATAAACAATATTTTGGGGAAATATTCCATAACATTTAGTTTTTATATGTGTACAACTGTTCAAAACTGTGCTAGCTAATGACTTGAGACAGGTTCAAAAGTATCTAAAATTGACACTAAATGTTTTGGGTGTGACTGTTTCGGTAGTGAGAGTTTTATGGGATAACACCAAAAAAAAAAAGCAAAACAAAAAAAAAAAAAACGTAGATATCACTACCGAGACTTCACTAAATGTTTCGGATATACCTGTTTCGGTAGTGACCGTTTATTGGGATAACACCAAAAAAAAAAAAACATTTGAAGTTTCGGTAGTGATATTTCTGTTTTTTTTTGGGTGTTATCCCAATAAATGGCCACTACCAAAACAGGTATGACTGAAACATTTGGTCAAGTTTCGGTAGTGGCGTCTTTGTTTTTTGGGTTGTTTTCCCATAAAATTAACACTACCAAAGCAGTCATGAACAAAACATTTGGTGAAGCTTCAGTAGTGACTATTTTGTTTTTATTTGGGGTGTTATGTCATAAAATTGTCATGACCGTAACAGTCATGACCAAAACATTTGGTAAAGTTTCAGAGGTGACATCTATGCTTCTTTTTGAGGTGTTATCCCATAAAATTGTCCCTACTGTAACAGTCATGACTGAAACATTTGGTAAAGTTTTGGTAGTGACATCTTTGTTTTTTGGGGTGTTGTCCCATAAAATTGTCACTACCATAATAGTCATGACCGAAACGTGACGTTTCGGTAGTGGCATCTTTGTTTTTTTTAGGTCCCATATATTGTCACTACCGAAGCAGGTCACGACTGAAACATTTGGGGGAAGTTTTGGTGGTGACATCTTTGTTACATTGTCATCTCATAAAATTGTCACAACCAAAACTTGTTTGGTGATGTTTGAGTAGTGATGTCTTTGATTTTTAGGGCATTATCCATAAATTGTGTCACTACAAAACAGTCGGGACCAAAACATTTGGTGAAATTTTATTAATGACATCTATGGTTTTGGGTGTTATCCCATAAAATTGTCATGACCAAAACATTTGGTAAATGGGGGTTGGGGTTATCCCATAAAATTGTCACTACAGCTCATGATATTGTTGAAATTGTATTTTTTTTAGATTTACCTCTGAAAACATTTTAATAAAATAATAAAAAAAAAATTGATGTAATAAAATCTTAATAGGTCAATATAACCCTTCTATTAAAATTATGTATTACTGTGTTTCAATAGTGACAGAATTTGGGGGACAAACATTCCAAAACTTTAGGAAAATACAATATGAGAGAATTAACTGCACAGTTACTAGAAATGTGTACCTCAGGATATTGTACAAAATTCACATACATACAAAACTTGTAGAAAAGCTGTTTTTTGTTTTTTTTTTTTCAAGACGTTTCCAACTGAAATTCTGTAGAAAGGCCCATATATATATAAAACTGACAATTTCAGTGTAGCTCCTAGCCAGTAGTGAAGCTCACTACCTTTTCAAAACACTTGATATAGTTGTGTGACTCTGTTAGTGTCTGTGTTATTCAGGATTTTTTGGTGTCTCAGCTCTGAGAACGTCCTTCAGGAGCGTCTGAGGTGTGAGACGTGCCGTGAGGTTCAACTGATCGATTGTTCTCCGTCTCAAACGAGCGTGTCGCTGTTCCTGGAAGACTCCTGCTGAGACTTTAAGAGAGCGACCAAGACCAAACACAGAGCAGAATGAGATGAAATGCAGCAGATTAAACTAGTTGATAATCAGATTTGCTCCCAGAGCTGAAGAACACCTGAGTCTCGCTGATAACAGCACAACAACAGAAACGGCATCAGATGATACGCTCAACAAATCATCAACACTACACTTGGTGGGAAAAAATGTACGGTGGAATTGTATACAAGATTTAATTAGCAGCTTTATTGGTTTTTATTTTCCCCACCCAGTTTTGATTCTGAATGTACTTGTTGGTATGAATTTTGTGATTTGAAAAACCTCATTGAAACTGGTTTATGAGGTGACAGGCTTGTGCAACAAATTACATTTCCCTTAATTTTTCTTGCATAAAAACACTGCAAACACGCACTCATCTAAAAAAAATCTTATTAGTAAGTTAAACAGCAAGAAATAGATATTATATTGGCCGATATGTAAATTTCGCAGCTGAGCTGGTAAGAGGAGACTTGCCTCAGCTGCAAAGTCAATAAAGTGGCGGAGAAAGTGATTAGATTTTGATGAAAGATTATGAAAACAAACATTTCCTCTTTTAGAATAACATCCACGTTTGATTCAGTTGCAGTACATGTGCAGAACGGCACCCAGACTTGGTGAATTGGATGAGTTTTGATGTCTTGTTATCTTTTACATCCCGTGAATCGGCTCGATGTTCCAGACGTCAGGACTCTTCCATCTGCTCGCTCGTCTCGCTGCGGTTTAGCTGTGGAAACTGACGCGCGAGTTGGCCGTCGCTGTGGTTTTTGTTGGCTTCAGGTTCGCTGACACCTGTCACGCAGCGTTTTTGTCCTGAGGGTGAATCCGAGCCGCCGTTGGCTGTTTTCCACTAGGCTCTGACTAAGAAATCACAAAACGTTTTACGCTTTGTTTGTTCGGAGTGTCCGAGGATACAAAAAAACGCCCGAACTTGCCATACTGAACCGCTTAGTGTCAAAAATTGAAGTCCGAGTCCGAGCCTAGCGGTTAGCAAACAACCTAGTTTTGCCCACTGTTAGCATTAACATCCTTAGATGTTAACAGTCACGTAGCATAAACCTATTTATGGTGTTTTCAGTGGAATGTAACTGAATTATGAATATAACGCAACGTATAATCAGAAGTATAAGGGTAATTGGAAAAATCTTGTAAATAAAATTGAAATTTCAGTGTTTATCGCCATCTTAAATGCTAAAGCTACCAAAATTGGTAACGTTTGCATAGATAAAGATCTTAAAGGGAACATTGGCTAAAGTGACAATAATATATATAATAAATAATTTTCTTTCAAACCGAGCTACAAGCTAGTTTGCTAACAATCCTTGTCAGTTGTCACTCTTGTTACTCTTTCATAGTTTAGCATCAACTTTTTCATTCTCCATCTTAAAATAATGTGACGTTACATATGATTTATCTCTTTGTTTCTCTTTATTTTCACATTATTTGCTAGCTTTCAAAGTCTGAGTTTATTTTCTAGCATGTTTTTTTTTTCATTTAGCACAGTCTAATGCGGCACTTCTGTCTTTTAGCTTGTTGAATAGCTAGTTATTAGCACGAGGGTTGTTAATTTTAGCACTGTTTAACATGCTATTTTAGCATTAGCCTTCACAGACAAAAAAGGAAATTGCTAACTTCTTCAAAAGCTTTTAAATGTCAAATCCGTCTGAAAAAAGGGTAATAAACGTGTAAACATAGCGTTTAGCTTTTCCAAAAGTGTAATTAAATCTAATTCTGTCAGATTTTCACAGTTTAGCATAGATTTTTCATTCTTAGTCTTTAAATAATGTTACATTTTCCAACATTTCTCTCTGTATTTCTCTTTATTTATCAGCTAGCTTTTTTTAAAAAAGGCTAGCTTTTCTGGCTTTGTAAGCATTAGAGTGGTTTCTTGGTTTAGCATAGTCTAACATGGTATTTTAGCATTAGCATTAACCAGAAAGCGTCCACAAATATTAGAAAGCACACTGTAAAAAAAAAACAATTTGTTGAGTCAACTTAAAATAATTTGTAACCTGGCTGCCTTAAAATTTTAAGTTCAGTCAACTCAAAAAAAAAGTTTATTCAACTTGAAATGTTAAATTATACTAAGTGACAACTTAGATATTTGAGTTGAATCAACTTCAAATTTTAAGGCAGCTGGGTTACTTACCCATCTGGTAAGTTTAGCAAACACAAATATCTAAGTTGTTACTTAGTACAACTTAACATTTCAAGTTGACTAAACTTATTTTAGTTGACTGAACTTAAAATTTTAAGGCAGCAAGGTAACAAATTATTTTAAGCTGACTCAACAAATTGTGTTTTTTATTTTTTTTTTGATAGCTTATATTAATCAAAACTGTAAGGGTATTGTAATAAATATTGTAAAAACAACAACAACAACAACAACAAAAAAAAAAACAGTTAAATTTCACTTGTCATCTTGAATGCTAAAGCTAGCAAAATTGCTAACGTTTGGAGTAAATACACAGCTAAAGATCTTTAAATAAAGGAAACATTGGCTAAAGTAACGTAATATCTGTATCTAAAATGGTTTTCTTCCGAAGAAGCTACATGCTAAAGCTAGTTTGCTAACAATCCTTGTCAGTTGTTCCTCTCACTACTCCTTCTGCGTTTGATATTTGCTGCATGAGGGTGTTTTTTTCCATTTAGCGCAGCCTAACGCGAGGCATTTCTCTCTTTTAAGCCTGCTCTATCTTTTCTGTTTTTAAAAAAAGAGTAATGAACATGTAAACATAGTGCAAACGTGGTATTTTAGCATTAACATTAGTCAAAAGGCCTTCACGGACAAAAAAGAAAATTGCTAGCTTCCTGCAAAAGCCTCTAAATGTCAAATCTGTCTGAAAAAAAAAAAAATTAATAATTATATAAACATAACTTTTAGCTTTTCTGAGAGCATAATAAAAACAAATTCTGTTAGATTTCGGCGTTTAGCATAGATTTTTCATTCTCCGTCTTTAATTAATGTTATTTTTTCCAAGATTTCTCCCTGTATTTCTCTCTATTTATCAGTTAGCTGCTAAAAAACTAGCTTTGCAAGCATGAGAGCGTTTTTTTTTTGTTTAGCATAGTCTACTGTGATATTTTAGCATTAGCATGAACCAAAAAGCCTCCACAGGAAATAGAAAATAGTTGATAGCTCCTTTTAAAAGCCTTTAAAATGTCAAAGACATCAGGACGAACTGTAATAAACACATCAAACTTAGCTGTTAGCTTATGCGAGAGCGCAGTCGAATCTGATTGTAAAATTTCATAGTTTAGCTTCGGTTTTTCTGTTTATTTGCCTGTTAGCTAGCTAAATTGTAAGATTCTCTTCTAGTTTTTGTTAGCATGAGGGTTGTTTCTTCATTTTAACAGTCTAATTTGGTAATTTAGTATTCGCTTTAGCCAAAAAGTATCTGCAGATTTAAAAAAAAATGGAAAATAGTTAATTGCTAGCTTCTCAAAAGCCTCATTCAGACTCAGCTTTTAGCTTTTCCGCATCAGATTCTGTCATTTTAGTCACTGTCCTAACATTTCAGTCACGCTGCATCTGGTGGACAACAACTGTATGTGTGTGTTTCTCAGACATTTGCCGTTTTTCACTCACAGCGACCCTTAATGAATGGCTCTCGAACGATCAGGCAGATTAGCATGGCAGAATCTTAATTTGCGCATCGGGGGTAATGTTCGGGGTGAAGTAATTGTTTGTACGCTAACCATGTACAGCAGCGTGTGGGCATTTACACTTCTGCCTCTGTCATGTTATTAATCATGACTTGATTTGGCCCGGTTAGCCTCGGAAAAGGGCGGCTCATGCTAGCGCGCGCACAGGTCTGTTGGGTGCAGCGACTCCTGACGCCCGAGGCCAGTGTGAGCAAAACAAATCATCAGTCACTGCTAAAGCCGTGCTCTACTTGGACTTCACCTGGTGTGAGTGTGGGACTGAGGGGTTTAGAGGAAATTTTAGCAGGTTTCATGCTTAAATGTTAAAACCCTATGCTAATACAAGAATGCAAATGCTCGTAAGTGGAGCACATGTGCTGTTGATTGCATAAATTTGGTCGGTTTTCTTTTTTAGGTTAAGTATAAAAATAAGTTAGTTTAACTAATAGCACATTTTAAAGAATCTCTATCGCCCCCTAGAGTACTGGAGGACGTCTTACAGCACAGTAGCACAAAAACAGACTTAATATGTTTTTGCAATGTTTATTTGGTTTATCAGCAATGTATTTTTATATTTTTAAAAGTTACACAATCATTGTTGTATCACATAAACGTTGCATTTGAAGTAAAATTATACATGGATATTTTATTGTTTTATTGTTTATTATTTGAGTGGGAAACAGTAGCCGGATCCTCATGAATAAGCAGGTTTCTCTGTGTTCTGGTGTACCTGTCTCTCACACACAGGTGTCAGTGTGTTTCTTGCGCTGAGGTTGAAGCAGACAGTCGTACAGTGCTGCATGTTGTATTCTGGTGCTCAGACTCCTGCACTGCACAGCTGATGTGACAGCGGCCCTTTCACAGCCCTGATTCAGTGTGGCACTGAAGAGACTAATTACCTCCTGTGACTGGACCTCACAAACAGCCCTACAGCGCCCGCCGCTCATACCCACCGCTCCAAAACATGCTGAGAACATACACTGGCAGTGGGGTTGGGTATCATTTGGGTTTTTTATGAAACTGGTGCTAAATCGATACTTTTAAAACGGATTTGAATGGATACTTTAAAAAATTTACACCAAATTGTTATGTTCTTTTTTGTTGGACAACCGGTTTAGAAACACTTCCCACTGCAAAGTCAGTCTGGAAGGATAAGGAGAGAGCAACTGACTGTGGCCATCATCTACAAAACCATTATTTCTGGTGACGCTGGCTCTCCCGTGAACCTGTTTTCACTATTCAATTGCACCAAAGCAAGGATTCAGGTAAAACTCATTCACAATCACTTCTGCTTCCTAACTGGACAGATTAACATCCCTGAAAGATGCATGCGATCAGCGATTCTAGGGTATATTTTTTTTGTTAAACTGTCACATTTATGAGTTGTCACATTTAGTTAGAATCTCCATTAAATGTTCTCTTAAAACTATTATGTATGCAGATGATAAGACACTGAACTCGCTCAGAAGAAAAGAGAATGGTATATTAGTGTAGTATTTATTATAGAACAAAAAAGGCAAGAAAGACAAAGAATGAAACAAACAGGATGACAAAAAAAATCAAATAAATACATGTTGATGGGAACAATGTTGTGAAGATAACATCATCATCATTTTTTGATTCTGTTCTGTTAATCACCATCTCAGCTAGTCACGAAACCATGAGATAGACCAAACTTAAACTGATCACTGACTATATACATATATTTTAGGAAATATATACATATATTTTTATAGAAATAAAGCACATTTATACATAGAGTACATAGTTATACATATAAAATATGTACAAAAATATACAAATCTTTGGGAATGTGCGTTTTAATGCCTTCATTAAAACTGCACAAATGACACTGGGTCATATCTTAACTTGAGGTTATTTAGAGGCATATTTCTGCATATTTTCTTTACATTTTATTTATGTATTTATTGTAGTTTTAATCTGTTGACAATACAAAAAAATCATTGGTTGTAGTAAAGATTGCAGTATATGTACAGAATGTATAAAATAATATCATTTCAAAGTCAAATATCAAGTCAAATATCATTAAGAAAACATTTACAGTGTTTTTTATCATTTAACAGAATTCAGTGCAACAAATGAGGAATACAACAAAAGCCACTTTGCCTCCATCAGTTCGAAGAATGGTAAGACATGGTAATGGATATATTTCCTCTTGAGCTGATTGCAGAAAAGAGTATTTTTCACAAGTATGGTGACCCATACTCAGAATTTGTGCTCTGCATTTAACACATCCAAGTGCACACACACAGTAGTGAACATTTTCTATGTATATTCTGGAACTGCTATGTGAAAGAGGCTTAGCTCTTTAGATGTTTCTTAAACTTCATAAAAGAACTTGGTTATTGGGTAGGGCTATGAAAATCCTTCCACTGGTAAGGAACTATGAAGCTGAATGTTCTGGAAAGTGATTTTGTGTGTCAATCTGAAGGTACCATGAGGTGCTCCTCACTCCCATTATCTGGAGGAGATGCAGAGGGAGGTGTGAAATATGTGATCTGTTTCCCTGTGAAGAGAGAGAAATGGAAATTTAAAAAACATTTTCAAGGGAACATTCTCTCTCACACACACACACACCAACAGAATTCTAATAGTTTGATAATTTTAGAGAATGAAAAAAACAACAACAGCAGCAACATGAAACTGCCACACACAGAAACACATGTAAAAACATTTGCACTTATGACTGGAATTATATCTCACAACAGGTCTTTAGTACTTACTATGTTTGGGTTTGTTGCAGCAGTGACGATGTACACACACTGCAGTTAATGCACAAACTAGGATAATTAAAATAACTGGATACACGACATATGAAACATCTGGTGCTAGAACACAAAGAGAAACTTTACAATACACAATGAATAATATTAGATAAAAGTAAAGGCATTCTCATGTGTTTGGTCCCTAAAATAAGTAAAATGTACATGGATTAAAATTAAGCAGGTTTCACCTTACCGTTACTCTTGATGTCATCCACAGTTAGATTCTTTTGGATTGGCTCAGTCAAACTTTCGTGTTCCACCACACAAGCGTACTGGTTTGTCTTCCAGTCGTCTGGAAGGAACTTGAGGGCAACAGTCCTCTGGAAGGTCCCATCCCCATTTGGTAGCATCTCTCTATATTCCACCAATTTACTAAAATTTTTTAGTCCATTTGTCCTCCACAAGATGTTTGTTTCTCTGAAGTGAAACCCTGTGACGTGACACAACACATAATAGTCTGGGTTTTTCTTCAGCAGGGACACCATAGGAGGCTCTAAAAGTAAATACAGAACACGGAGCAAAATGAGAACAGAAAAAACAACAACACATGCACTGATCAGAGTTTAACAGTCTCTAATTTCATGTTGATCTTCATAGATCTATCACGCTGTCTGTTAAAACAATTTGTCAGGGATCTGCATATGCAAGAAGAAAAAAAATAAACCGTCTGTCCTGGTAACTCTAATATTATACCTGTTTTATTAAAAGCAGTTTTAGAGAAATCTAAGAACTCTCTCAGCCAGTAAATGCACTCAGGATCATAGTTTTTCAGAAAATCAAGCTGTTTTCTGTCATTGTTCCACTTGAGCACTGTAGGTTTTGCCTGTGGTACATGTGCAGTGTATGTGAGCTCCTTCACATCTAGTGAGATGAAATCCTCTCCATCATAACCGTGCTCATCAAACACATGTGAGCCTCCAGTGTCATCATCCCAATCACATCCATACATCCTCTGATATGTATGAACACCTGAACAAGAGAGAGAGATAGTGGGATACTATACTTTATTATTATTTTAATGTACAAGATAATTCTTTTGTAGTTTAAAATGTAGTATAAGTAAGAGATAAAGTACAAATAAAGCCTTTCAGTCGAATACAAGACTCCTGATCACCCTGTCATAGTTTATTTTGTGAAAACAACTGGCTGGATGTATCCTGCTTATCACATGGCTACATGCCACACAAGTATATTATAAGACATGAAATATTAATATGAGTTATATTTTATTTTATTTTATTAGCTTATTAAATGAAAAGCTTCCAAGAAGAAAAGCAGCTCCTAGCAAGTAGCTTTGAGTCTAGATGAACGAAGACGGCAAATTAAGGGATAATATAGTCATATCACTTATTATACAGCTTTTCACTGCATAAATGATCACGTGAAAATCATTTTAAAATCTTACCTGTTTATTATTTTGTAATTCATAACAGCATACAAAGGGATAGTTCTAGCTACAAGACATACACTTCAACAATATTACCATAGTCCTCAGATTGTATTTTGCAGTAAATATTGTTGATAAAATGAGGCTGTGTTGGCTGAAATGAGGTTAAGGATGTCTATCCGCATCGTGATCCGAGAGACATTAAATAAGTGTCATTATACAGCATTGCTAGTATCACGAATAACAGACGGCAGAATATCGAAATCAAAATTGAGCATATCAGAGAACCATGTAGCAAAGTATTTTAACTCACCATGCGACTGATTGAATTGTTGCATTAGAACAGCAATGTCGATTTTGTTGATCTGCTGAACTCGTTCTCTGATCTCAATATATTTTTTAAATCTGTCTCCAAACTTCTTTATCCAGTCCTGTCTGGGAATCGGTGTCCCTGTGTCACTGTCATAATAATCAATCTGCTGTTCATCCAGAGTAGTTACAGAAGAAATCTCTGGGATTCTTGCAGTCATCTGTCCATTGATTTTTGTGTATGTAGTCATGAAGGTGTGTAAAGCTGAAAAAATATTCACCAAACAATCAACATCACAAAAAACAGTACCATAGAGCTCTTAAACATGGTTAAACGATGTAGTGTCATAGGTCAAATTATTGGTTTGATGCCAACTAAGACAAGTCAATTAGTTTTTTACTTTTAAAGTCACCAAGAAATTAATATATATATATATATATATATATATATATATATATATATTATTGTATTGTAGTATTTATTATTATTATTTTATATTTATGTTCCACGTAATCTTGAATCAAAATGACTCCCTCTTGCAGCACCATCTCTGATGACCTCTGATGATCTAGGCCAACCTTGTGATTGTTTTTGTTCCAGAAGCCTTTTTTTCATGTCGGCTGTAATTTAAAATCAATACTTTTGCATAGATAACCATTATTTACAGAACTGTGGCACAGACATACATGCACAGCAATTTTATTCTTTAATTTACTTAAAAAGTGTATAGATTCAGTCATTTACATATAGGGTCATTCTCAGTCTTGTCTCATTTTTGACTTTTAAAAGGACCTGTCTGCATAAAAAAAAATACACAGCATTGGAAAATTCTAAAAACATTTCAGTGCAGGTTCAACTAAACAAAATCCTGCTTTTCAGCCCACAAAGGATCAGTAAGCACTAAATATGATAATTAGTTCTGTTAGCCTGGCTATTAAAAAAAGATTCTGAGAAAGAATTAAATATCAATTAAAGAAGTAAATAAAGTATCATGGCTTCCTGTCTTTTCAACAAACGAAAGTAGCCGAAGTACTTCCTGACAGAGAATTTATCGGTTAAATGACGAAATGAATCTCACTTGAATGAACCAAAGGTATGTAGATGAAGAACATGAAGTTCATTGCAGATGAAAATCAATGAATTTGACACAATTCATTGTGTAGCCATCAAAGAGAGCTGCTAAAACTCCTTAGCATTTGTCACCCCTGAATCGAAAGTAAATCGCCGCAGAACAAGTCTTTGTAGCTCTGGATAAACAGTCCTAATATGGAAGTTTAGGGCGGAACCTTTTACTCACAATTTGACGTAACTTGCTCAGTAACATTTGGTTTCTGTTTTTCCTTTCGATTCAGGTGTGGCTAATGCTAAAGTGTTTTAGCAGCTGTCATCGAAGACTACTCAAAAACTGTCAAATTCATGGATTTTCGTCTGAAATGAACTTTATTATTTTCTGCATCTGTATTCCTTTGGTTCGTCCAGGTGAGATTCATTTCGTAAAGTCATTTAAACTATGAATTCTCTGTCAGCAAGGCCTTTAGATACTTCCGTGTGTTGAACAGACAGAAAATCATGTGATGTTTTTAATGGAATAGATTTGGTATGGTTGCTAAGACAAAGATCGGGGGGTCTCATTTATAAATGTTGCGTACGCACAAAATGGGCATATAAATATGCGTATGCATTTTTCCGCGCACACATCCGGATATATATATATTAAAAAAAACGACGTAAATATGTACGCACTGTACGGACATTCTTGACCATGCGTACGAATTCTTTTGGAGTGAAAAAAGTAATGAAGTGAACGATTTTAAACTCTGTTTTCATTTTTATTTAGACATAGTAGATGCGCTCGATCACCTTTCCTGTGGCATACTATGTTTTAATGGCAGCGTGTAGAACTATAGGTGCACAATTATTAAAATTGAAACTAAACTGTAGATACCATGAGAAAATATTTTTAGCAAGAACGATGAGACGCGCACTTCGATATTATGACGGACACTGCTGGATTTGGTGGTCGAATGGTCTCTGGTTTTAATAGATCCAGTGATAACAGCTTACTGTACAACCGCAGCTGCACGGAGGTGCTGATGTAGTCTGAAGGCATCTCCACAACATTATGAAAAATACCACTGTATTTGAAGGATACAACTCGAAGAAAATGGTAAGCCGTTGATTATCCTGCTTATTCCATGGTCATTTGCCAAGTTATAGAATAGTTAAAAGTAGTATTGCTCTTTTAAAATCCTTTTGAAATACTTTTAGGTAATGCACGAAGTCAGACAAATTTACACTGCAATAAATATAAGCTTTTTTGCACTAAGAATAGATGTTCACCTTATCAGCATAACTGCATAAATCTAATTGCTCAAATGGAATAATACTTTTTATTCCATGTAATGTCTGGATACTGGATTCTGATTGGCTGGCAGGTATGCAGTAAAACCGTTTAATGCACAGGTAGTTCTAAGTCAGTTTAATCACATTCTATATTAATGCTCTGCTTTAATTAATGCACACACACAATCTTCTTGTCAGCGCTTCACCGCTTTGTAGTGCTCCTATTATAACATTTTAAAGGTTGCTAATATTGTTTTATGAGACTCCTAAAACAGGTTTACATGTATCCAAGGTCAAAAACACTTGAGTTTTCTCCAAAAATAGAAAACGTCAAAAATCGTAAACGTCTGGTGCGAAGCAGTTCGAAGAATCAGTCTCTCTAAACCCCTTCCTTTCCGTGAGCCCTCACTGCTGTGATTGGTCAGATGGTGCAGTCCTTTATGATTGGCCTACTGCGTACGGCGTGTCGGAAAACTAAACGCCCATTGCCATAACTGACTGACAACCCTGGAGACTTGTCAATAGGGCTGTTCGATTCAGAGAATTTTGGAACCGAGTTCAAGAGATTTGATTCCAAGAATCGATTCCTCACTGTTGTTTTCAATTTTTTTTAATAGAGTGGGGGAACCTAATTTCGCCATGACTGTAGGATATAAAGTTCTTAGAAAGTAACCTTATCATAATATGAAGCTCTCGCCACTGATCTGTGCTCAGCATTCTTTCAGAATTATCATTGGCTGATAGAAAGTTTGAAAAATAGCATTTTATTTGAAATGGAAATAGGGGCAAGACCCTCGATCACGTCAAGGTCTATTCTGTCATGCAGCACTCAAAACTGTGGCCAATATAAGGCCGCGCCATCGTAAAATAACTTATGAATCGTTTTGAACTGATTCATTAAAACGATCTCTCGAAAGAACCTTTTCATGGAGACGAATCAGACTTCTAGTCACTATTAGCGAGCAAGGCTGCATCCTCAAACTCTAACGAGCTCAGTACGGACTCTTTTCATTCAGTTTATTTTCGTCAGTCGATGTTCGGCGATGCAGCCTTTCGTTTCAGAGGCGCCCACAGATAAGCTTTGCTGAACTGAAAACGGCTATGAATGGGGAGTCAATTCCCCTTGATGGGATCGATTCCAGCCTTTGGAATCGACTCTCGATTCCCAACGCCTTGGAATTGATTCTTTTTGGAATCGACTCCCAGCCCTACTTGTCAATACATAGAAAAGATGGCATCGATTTTACCAATTCGAGCCAGAGTCTGGCGATGAAACGGCTGAAGTGGCTGATCGACAAGTTAGCACGGTCTACCGTGGAAAGTGCTCGCAATTGGCTTATGTATGCGAACCGGACACACCTCTATGTTGTAAACTTCAACACTGTATAATGCATTAAGCGGCTTTCACACCGAACGCGGAAAGCGCTGGCTGCTGGGTTCAGTGCAGCCCTTCAGAGCGCAGCGGCAAAAGTTCAACTCTGCCTTTGGTCGAGGCAGAAACAAGCTGTTCCTCGCGCGGCACAAGCAATAAAAATGAATGGGTTTCATAGCGCAGCGCTTTTCGCATGCGGTGTAATAACTTTATTTATCGTGCACTGTCAGCTTCACAGCTTTGCAGATCGTTTATGTTCACATACAGCTACATGACACACTGCATGAAAGGTCATATTTGAAAAGGCATAATAGGAGCACTTTAATAAAATAGCCTAGATACTAGATCGCTACATTATATTCCTCAGCAACGAGGTGGTAAAACCGCTGTTTTTGAATAAATTCGTTGTTTGTAGAGAGAGACGCGCAGGCGCACAGCATTCAGGCAGGTACACTGATACATACACAACTGTCATCTCTCTCTTTCTCTCTCTCTCGCCTTCTCTGTCTCGGTCGATCGATATTTTTTTTTTTAAATAAATGCTATAATTCATTCAAATAAATGTGATCTTACCGCACTATTAATTTGAAGTGGGCAGAATGCTAGAGCTGTATGTCATAACTTATGAAAATAACCGTCTTTTTTACCCAAATAACAAATATTGCGCTGCAAAGAGCAATACTATTTTTAACTTTTTAAATTACCATGGAATAAGCAGGATAATCAACGGCTTGCCGTGCATTAAACGATTTTAAATGCACGATGTGGAGGCTAAGAACGCCCGACGCAAAGCGGAGGGACAACCGTTGACTATCCCTTGATTATCCCTTAACCGTTGATTATCCCTTACGTATCTCAAATTTCCTTAATGTCTTGTACCTTTGAGGGTGTTAAACACTTGTGTCACGTAGATGGGAACTTGAATGCATGGAAATGTTATGCAGATGAGGTTATGCATAGTAAAACTAGTAAGACATGGTGTTGTAAGAGATTTAGGGGAGCAAACGGGGGTCTCACTTATAAACGTTGCTTACGCACAAAATAAGCATAGAAATATGCGTACACAATTTTTGACGCACATATCGTGATTTACGAAAAATCTAATTGCCATAAATATGTACGCACCGTATGGACTTTCTAGACCATGCGTACGAGCTCTTTTTCTTGGAGTCAGAAAAATAATGATATAAACAACGATTTTAAACTCTGTTTTATTTCGATATACACATATCAGTGTCAGTGACGCGCCGAGTCAGACAGTACACTGCAATAAATGTAATATGTTCACCTTATCAGCAAAACTGCATACATTTAATTTAATTTTAATTGTTTAAAACAAGTGAAATACTATTTGGCCAGTGGAAAAGAATCAGCTCTAGAGATCAACTCTATTTAAAACTATTTATCTGAGAACTATTTTAAACAGTTTTTTTTTAATGGATATATTTATATATTAATTCTAAAACATAAGAATACTAGATTATTTTTTAGCAATACAAATTAATGTGTATGGTGCAAATGGCAAAGAAGAGACGGGATGGAGAGGTACGTACGTGCAAGCTTCCCCTGACAGGGATTTATAGAGATTTTTGCACAGGTTCTGGCGTACGCATGGTTTTATAAATTTGAAAAATTAAGTGCGTACGCAAAATCTAGCTTTTGTGGTACATACACCTTTAGGATGAAAACTATGGAGAGTTTTATAAATGAGACCCCAGAACTGGTTTCACAGTCAGAAAATGTGCTTGAATGAGTAAAAGAAGTAGAACAACAACAAGAAAAAAAAAAGCTTCCCAAAAGAACATGAATATTAATTATTATTTTTATTATTAAATATTTAATCATGTTTGAGAGCTTTGTCATCTTGTTTGTCTAGAGTTGCACACCTTCATTACTACGTATACTGAAAGAAATGGAGAAACAATTGCAGGAATCCCAGAGTTTTCTGCTGTTACTACATTGGATGGACGACAGATTGATTATTATGACAGTGAGATAAAGAAGCTGATTCCCCGACAGGTTTGGATGAAGGAGTTCAGTGCATCTGGACACAAATGGAAAGAATATATTGAGATCAGAAAACGAGTACAGCAGATCAACAAAATCAACATTAATTTTGTAATGCAGCTATTCAATCACTCACATGGTGCGTTACAACAGTTTAAAACTTTAAAACTACAGTTTTAAATGTGAAAGATTGCTATACAATGAAAAAAAACATCTTATGGTTCTCACCTTTTCTTGTTCAGGTGTTCATATGTATCAGAGGATGTATGGATGTGATTGGGATGATAAGACTGGACACTCAAATTGGTTTGATGAGCATGCTTATGATGGAGAGGATTTTATCTCACTAGATGTGGAGAACAGCAGATACAGCACAGCTGTACATCAGGGATTGATCACAGTGGCCAGGTGGAACAATGACAGCGCACAGCTTACCTATCTAAAACAATACTATAGAGATGATTGCGTTGGCTGGGTGATATATTTCTTGCATTTAAAAAAAGTGGATTTAGAGAAAAGAGGTACCTTGTTTTTAAGAGCTTTCCTTTAAGTAGATTAAGTAGATCTTTTCTAAAGAGTCATTAATGTCTTTCTTTTCTCATGCTTTGCTTCATTAAAACACAAAAACTTAGCACAATTTAATAAGTTAATCATATAGATAAATGTTAATAAACTTCTGTAAGTATTAAATATATTTCTTGCATTTGTCTCTTTTTTTTTTTTTAAAGCTCCTGAAGTATCTCTTTTACAGAAGAGTCCCTTTTCTCCAGTGGTGTGTCATGCCACAGGTTTTTACCCATCAGGAGTGACTATTACCTGGTTAAGAAATGGACAGGAGCATAATGAGGATGTAGATCTTGGAAATCTACTGCCAAATGAGGATGGGACCTTCCAGAAGACACTTAGCCTCTATGTAATTAAAAACAAGTGGAAGAAGGACCAGTATGTTTGTGTGGTGAAGCACAAGGGAAAGACCATCCAGAAGATTCTGACTGAGGACGAGGTCAAGAGTAACGACAGTAGGTTGTTAATAGTGTGGTATAGTGTTTATGATTGTTGTTGTTTTTTATACTATCAAGTTTATATCCTATCCTTACCACATTTGACTAATAGGTCATTTGATCTCAGATGTCAGTATCTACAGTATCTTCATTTGTGTTTTAAAGGTGAATGGAAGAAGTCTTATGGGTTTGGAATGACATGAGGGTGAGTAAATGATGATAGAATATTCCATTTTGGCTGAACTAAACTTTCAAGATTACACTGGGCAAACATATCAAATAGATATTTGAAATCAAAATTAAATATTAACAAAGGATAGTTCACCTGAAAATGATCATTCTGTCATCATTTACTTACCCTCATGTCATTCCAAACCCGTGCGACTCTCTTCTGCAGAACATAAAAGACAAAATATAGCAAAATATCTAGCATAATCCTCTTTCAAACAATGAAAGTTATGAAATGAGTCCATATGACTTGTGGGCCATATTTCAAGTATTCCAACATCTTTTGATAGCTTTGTTTGTTTGTTTATTTCAATTTAAGTTATTCACTGCAGTGCACCATTGATCATTTTTGTTTAGTTTACATTTTTTAAATTAAATATTTATACTTTTTTTTTGATTTCAGCTTTATTTCCAATTAGTAGATTCATTTTGCTAATGACAACCCTGGACATTAATAACTTAGTTGCTGTTTCTATGTATTGTGTTTTTTTTAAATGCATATATTAAGTGTTTTTATTTTTATTTTGAAGGACCTACAAAAACATACTTCACAATACCTGTGAATGTATTCATAGTCATCCTCATAGTCCTGCTTATTGGTACTTGTATTAAAAAAGTAAGTATATGTTTACATGTCTATTTTTCTGTTCTTATTTCTCATTCAATTGGTTTCATCAGCTATAGGATGATGGTAATGTCCTCAGCAATTACGCAAGTATTTGGATTTACACACGTCAGTGTGTTTGATAGTAATTCCAATAACGTGGAATTAAATAGAGCCAATGATTCACTAAAGTAGAAAATCACTATTATTTTTTGAATTACTGTGCATTATGCACAGCCACATCTTCAACAGCCATCACTTCAGTTACATTTACATGTGCTAGTGTAAACTGACTTCAAAACATCTTCAAATGTCAAGAAATTAATCCAGCCTTCAGTGACTGCATGTACATGGACCATAATAGTCCACTCTTATTCAGACTAGTCTACATTAGAGTCTCATCTAACTAATCTATTTCACTTGGAATAAAGGGCCAAATCTGATTTCATATGGATTCCAGGATGCATTTCAAAAATACAGATTTAGTATTTGCTTCTTGCTTTGTTATATAAACACATGTATTGATTTGATGCAACTGACAACAATTTGCAGGATTTACTGTTTTTATAATTCCAGTGCATAACTGCAAAAATCTGAGATTTGGAATTGGCCACATGCTGTTTCAGTGGTCATACAAATCATATAATTAAAAAAAATCCTCATTTAATTAATTTTTATGACATTTCTTGGCAGAAAAAAAGTTTGTATCAGCGAGTTTCATCCTTTGACGATGACGAGAGTTACTCCGACAAAAGTCTTTGAAGAGTTTGCTCCAGTCATCTGCACTTTCCCAAGATTACAGTCCAATCAGGTATCTCCAGGATGTGGGAGATCAGATAATTTCGAGCATGCATGTGTGACTAAAACAATTCTTGTTGAACACTTTCCACGAGTATGGATGCCATGGACCTGTTTTCCCAAACAAGATGATCACATGACCAAACAAACACAAAAAAAGAACATGTGTGGTGTTAAGTCTATAAAAGCACAATGCAGACACATCAATGTAAAAGTGCAAATGCAAATCAGCTAAAGGGATCATCAAGATACTAATTATTAAACTTATGTTAATATCAGGTTTAATGGGCACATTAAATGCAGTACAGTTTGTGATCTTGTCTTTCACCACTCACATTTCTATATACATAATTATATATTTAAAGAATTTGTAAATATACAGTTCACTGAATAATAATAGTTTGACAGCAAGTGTTTGGAAGTTTCAAATAAAAAAAACAAACTGAAACATTTAACAGATGCAGTTCTCTTTTATTTTCTTTATTTACTTCAATAAAACTTGAACATATGAAAATGAAAACCTGAAAATAGGAGATATATATATATGTGTATGTATGTATGTGTGTGTGTGTGTACACACACGCAGACAGAAACTTACAGCAAAAAAAAACCAACAACAACAAAAAAAAAAACAGATTGGGCAGGAGAAAGAAAGTGTGCTTTTCATAGGTAATAAAAAGTAATAGTATGGGAATTAGCTATATTTATTTGCTTAGTCAGTGTGTATTTGGTTTTTGGCTCTGCTGTTTTCCAAACTAGATTTATCCAGTGTTATTTTACATTTGATTACTGCATTTAGTTTCTGCAGTACTTCAGTAACTGAATATTACTGTTAGATCTACCTGTTAGTACAATGTCTAAAATGGGTTATAAAATAAAGTGTTAACAGAAATGATCAAATGTCTGTCTGGGTACTGAATGAAGCAATGTCAAACATTATTATTGCCTATAAGCATGCATATTAAAACTTTATCTGGAGCAACAGTTTCCCTCAGTAAACACTTCTTCCTGTCGACATGCTAAATACTGCAGTGTGTTTTCAGTGTTCTCTGACGACTGCACTTATTTCATAGTCAAATGCATGAATTTGCATCTATAATGAAGTTCATAATTTCTGTACATTTTGTTTACTCAGGTGAGATTCATTTCATAACATCATTTAAAGGTTGAACTCTCCATCAGCTAACCAAGTAAATTAGTTTTCAACTAATATATATATATTTATTATTAATTCTGTTTTATTCCAGTTTCATTTTAACTAACAGAAATGTTTTTAATAGTTTGTTATCGATGATATCCCTGGTTGAACTGACAGACATTTTTAATCTGATTATTATTCTTATTATTTTCTCAAATATAAAACGATTTATTATTTTGTATCTTTTTTTAAATTCTTTAGCTTCTATACGAATAACTAAAGCTATGAACATTTTCATGTAGGCTAAATTGACCCGTTAACAGTGATCCCCTTCAACTTGCTTCAACTTAAACCTGTTTCAAGGCTTTGCTGACAGAATTCATCATTTAAATGAGTTTACAAAACGAATCTCAATCTGAGTCAACACCTGAATCGAAAGGAAAACGGTGGGTAACTTGGGTAAAAGGCTCCGCCCTAAATATCCATATTAGGACTGTTTATCCAGAGCGGAAGTGACGTGTGCAGCACCTGAGAAACAAAGAGTTGTGTGGCAAATTCATAGATTTTCATCTGCAATGAACTTTTTCATTTTCTTCATCTACGTACCTTTTGTTTACTCTGGTGAGATTGGTTTCGTGATGTCATTTAAATAATGAATAGGGCTTATGCGCAACAGATTTAGCTGTTCTGCTAAACAAGTCTCGTTGCTTCCAGTTCACGCGTTTTGCATATGCCTTGTTAAATATGACGCTGTTTTATTCAAGATGCCTTCAAAGTAGACAATAAAGATGATCATAACCAATGTCCATCACATATGTGAATTGATATATTAAATTTGTGTATATATAGTTTATATAAAAACCGAATACAACGATAAAAACAGCTAGCTATTTTAAAGTAATTACCTTAAAAGTCCTTCGATATCGCTATTATTTAATACGGTTAGTAACTTTGATGAGACCTGTTTCCCGGATTTGGTCAGGTGACGCAGCAAAGCTTTTAGCTACTTCCGTGTATTGAACAGACATGGCAAAATCACGAGATGTTTTTAATCTGATATGTAATTTTTTTCTCTCTTTTTTAAGTAGCCAGGCTAGCAGAATTAGGTGACAGATTTAGTGCTTGTGGGCTGAAAAAGCAGGGTTTTGTTTTGTTGACGCTGCACTGAAATCGTTTCCATGTTTTCCAGTGATTTGTATTTGACTCATGAGGCCAGGCCAGTTTAAAACACTGAGAATGGCTCATTTTAATGTGCATTTTAATGTAAATGTAAAGAATACACTTGCTGTGCCACTGTTCTGTGAAAGATAATTATGTGTATGAGTGTTGATTTTAAAATATAGCTGACATGAAACACGACAAATGTGACCCTAGACCACAAAACCAGTCTTAAGTCGCTGGGGTATATTTGTAGCAATAGCCAAAAATACACTGTATGGGTCAAAATTATAGATTTTTCTTTTATGCCAAAAATAATTAGGAAATTAATTAAAGATCATGTTTCATGAAGATATTTTGTAAAATTCCTACTGTTAATATATCAAAACTTAATTTTTGATTAGTAATATGCATTAGTAAGAACTTCATTTGGACAACATTAAAGGTGATTTTCTCAATATTTTGATTTTTTTGCACCTTCAGATTCCATATATTAAAATAGTCGTATCTCGGCCAAATATTATCCTATCCTAACAAACAATACGTCAATTGAAAGCTTGTTCATTCAGCTTTCAGATGATCTATTGGTGGATCTGGTGTGAGTGACAGGTTGCCACGTCCTTGTCATCAGAGAAGTGATGTCGGTGCAAGGAGTCATTTTGATTCACGATTATGAGAAACGTTAATATAAAAAAAAATCATTTGTAATAAATACAATATTTAATAAAATATTATTGAATTTAAATTTAATGGTGACTTTTTTTTTTTTTAGCGACACACACCTTCATAACTACATACGCTGGACTAAATGGACAAACGGTTGCAGGAATCCCAGAGTTTTCTGCTGTAACTACACTGGATGGACGACAGATTGATTATTATGACAGTGAGTTAAAGAAGCTGATTCCCAAACAGGACTGGATGACAGATTATGCATCCACAGACATGTGGAAAGAAGACACTGCGATTCGACAATATGTGCAGCAGATCTACAAAACCAATATTCTTCATCTAATGGAGCGATTCAATCAGTCACATGGTGAGTTAAAATACTTTATAAGTACATTTGTAAATGTGAAAGATTACAATAGAAAGAGCAGATCTTACGATTCTTAATTTTCTTGCAGATGTCTATACATATCAGAGGATGTATGGATGTGACTGGGATGATGAGACTGGAGACTCGCATGGGTTTGATCAGCACGGTTATGATGGAGAGGATTTCATCACACTGGACATTAAGGAGCTCATGTACATCACAGCTCTACCAGAGGCATTGATAACAACAGCCAGGTGGAACACTGACAGAGCACAGCTTGACTCTCTAAAAGAATACTATGAACATGAGTGCGTTAACTGGCTGAAAGAGTTCATGAACTTTAGGAAAGAGAATTTAGGAAGAAGAGGTACCTTGATTTTGAGAAGTTCACTTTGTTCAACCAGTGAATCATTTTACTATTGTTACAGGATTAGTACACTTCCAGAAGAAAAATGTATGTCTTTTCATGTTCTTTTTTTTTCTTCATTTGTAAAGAAATTGTTTTTTTGAGGAAAACATGTCAGTAATGTTCTCCATAAAACAGACTTCTATGGTGCCCGTGAGTTTGAACTTCCTAAATTCAGCTTCAATGGGCTCTAAACGAACCTAGTCGAGGAAGAATGGTCTCATTTAGCACAACAATGTCATATTTCTTAAATAAATTAATATTTATACACTTTTTGACCACAAAAGTGTATAATTTCTTGCTCTGTGATGCGTACTCCGTGCACTCCATGTCAAGACAGTTAGGGTATGTTGAAAAACTTCCATCTCATTTTCTCCTGTAACTTCAAAATCATCCTACGTCACTGTTTTACCCCTCCCTTTTTTTTTTTTGTAAAGGGCATTGGGCCCTTTTTTGTATGTTCACTTTGTAAACACTGGGTCAGTACTTCTGCAATGATGTAGGACGATTTTGACATTGGAGGAGAAAATGAGATGGGAGTTTTTCGACAGACCCTAACTGTATTGACCTGGAATTCACAGAGTTCACACAGGGCTACTCAAGATGATCATTTGAGGTTAAAAAGTATAGAAATTGCAAATTTCTTTTAGAAAATAACCGATTGTTTTGCTAGATAAGCCCGTTTTTCTTAGAGCCATTTGAAACTGCATTTTGTAAGTTCAAACTTGATAGAAGGCCACTATGTAGAAAATTCCTGAAATGTTTTCCTCAAAAAACACACTTTCTTCACCTTCATGACTGAAGAAAGAAAGACATGAACATCTTGGATGACAAGGGGGTGAGTACATTATCTGTACATTGTTCTGGAAGTGAACTAATCCTTTAATATCTTGTTCTTTTCTCATGCATTGCTTCATTAAAACATAAAAACTTAGCACATGGAACATAATAATATGGATAAAGATTAAGGATTTTCCTCACATGTATCTCCAATCTTTTTTGTTTTAGCTCCTGAAGTGTCTCTGTTACAGAAGGATGCCTCCTCTCCAGTGTCGTGTCATGCCACAAGTTTTTACCCATCAGCAGTGACTATTACCTGGTTAAGAAATGGACAGGAACACTATGAGGATGTGGATCTTGAAGAGACACTACCAAATGAGGATGGGTCCTACCAGAAGACTGTTACCCTCAGTATTCCTCCTGATGAGTGGAAGAAGAACAAGTATGATTGTGTGGTGGAGCACGAGGAAAAGACTATCCGGATCATTCTGACTGATGATGAGATCAAGAGTAACAGAAGTAAGCTGTTAATAATGGGGTGTGGTTGTTTTTTAATACTTGCTATAAAGTTTATCCTATCCTTACCATATTTGGCTAATAGGTCTTTTGATCTTAAAAGAGAAGTCCACTTCCAAATCAAAGATTCACATATAATGTACTCACCCCCTTGTCATCCAAGATGTTTATGTCTTTCATGAGAAAAATATGTGAGCATATGATGGACTGATATGGTGCCCCAATTTTGAACTTCCAAAAGTGGCTTTAAACGATCCCAAATGCGGTTGTAAACAATCCCAGCTGAGAAAGAAGGATCTTATCTAGCAAAACAATAAGTTTTGTTTTTATTTTATTTTAATAAAAATAATACAATTTATATACTTTTTAATGTCAAACGCTCGTCTTGTCTTACTCTGCCTGGACTGTTTTTGTTCTGATTCATGACAGTTAGAGTTTGTCAAAAAAAACCTCCCATCTCATGTTCTCCCTCAACTTCAAAATCGTCCTATATCACTATTTTACCTTTTTTTTTTTAGTTAAGGTTTGACAAAAAGGTTAAACTTTGCAAAGACTGTGTCAGAACTTCTGCAGTGATGTAGGATGATTTTGAAATGATTTTTTAAGAAAATACGAATGGAGTTTTTTCACATACCCTAACTGTCTTGAGTCAGAATACACAGAGTTCAGGGAGAACAAGACAAGACAAGCGTTTGAGGTTGAGAAGTATTTACATTGTAATTTTTTTTTATGAAAATAACTGATTGATTCGCTAGATGAGACTCTTCTTCATCAGCTGGGATCGTTTGAAGCTGCATTTAAACTGCATTTTGGAAGTTAAAAATTGGGGCACCATATCAGTCCATCATATGGAGAAAAATGCTGAAATGTTTTCCTCAAAAAACATAATTTCTTTCCGACTGAAGAAAGAAAGATATGAAAATCTTGGATGACAAGTGGGTGAGTACATTATATGTGAATCTTTGTTTTGGAAGTGGACTTCTCCTTTAATGGAGGGATAGAAATCTTTATCTGTATTCAATTATAATATCTTTATTTGTGATTCAGAGGTGAATGAACGACATGAGGGTGAGTAAATGATGACAGAATGTTTAATTTTGGCTGAACCAACCCTTTAAGATCACACTGGGCAAATCTGTCAAATATTAACAATAAATAGTTCACCTGAAAATGGTCAGTCTGTCATCATTTACTCACCTTCACCCTTCTCGTGCCATTTACTGTTTCCATCATTAAGTATTTTTTTCATTATTATTTGTTTATTTAAATTTTTACTTTTTTTTTTTTTTTTTTTTTTATGTGTATATATATTAAGGACCTCCAGAAGAAATATTCTTCACAGTACTTGTGGCTACAATAGTCTTTTTCATAATCCCGCTTATTATTGGTGCAGTCTTTGTTTGGAAAGTAAGTATGTGTTTACATATCTTTATTCTGCTTTTATTTCTCATTCAAATATCTTAATCAGGATGTAGGATGATGGGAATGTCCTCAGCAATTACACAAGCATTCAAATGTTTGGAAATACACACGTTTTAATGTGTTAGATAATAAATCCAGTAATATGGAATTAAATGGAGCCAATGCTTCACTAATCATAAAATCACTATTTTTGAATTACTGTACTGTACATTATACACAGCTTTATCTTCAATAGCCATCACTTCAGTTAAATTTACATGTGCTGGTGTAAACTGACTCCAGAATGTTTTCAGTTGTCAAGAAATCAATCCAGTTTTCAGTGTTTGCGTTTACATGGATTACAGTAGTCAAATTATTCAAAGTAGTCTAAAACAATTCATCTGGACATTAAGACTCATCTAACAATTTTATTTGGAATAAATGGGCCAAATCTGCTTCAAACTGTTTTCTGTAACTATAAAAAGTATGCATTTCAAAAATACTGATTTAATTTATATACACACACGCAGGGCCAGATTAACACTTTGTTGTACCCTGGGCAACAATATTCAAGGGCCCCATCATCACGACCCCAGGATCACCATAATATGGTCATATATAGAATACATATACTCAATACTTCAAATCCTAACTGTCATCATATTTTGATTTACAAATATTTAAATGCTCATAGAACTACAAATGCACTACTATGTCCCCTATCAAAGACATTCACTCACATATGATGCTATGAAAACAAAACACATCAGCATCTGTGTATAATCTGGTAAAATTGACCCACTACATTGAGAGGGAGGGAAGTATCCTCCATTTTCACAAAAAATGAATAGATAAGCAACCACTTTCAAACCATCGTTTATTTAACAACACTTATTCCCAATAGAAATGTATGAAATTGATAGAGCTATCACAGAAGACAAGGCAATCAAGTTATTAGTCCAACACAAACAATTTGAAATCTGCCAGTTATCCCTCCACAACAATTTACAGCATTTTCATAAAGCTGGCACCTCAAGGAAAAAATAAAAAATAAAATGCAGTATCACTATTTGATCATAAACATTTTGATCCTAAGCTCATTTAACTTATTTTAAAATAGAACAACAACATGTTATAGCACAATTAACCAGTTAAACATTTTAGTGCTACATAAATACACTACACAATACTAAATACACAAAACAATTTCTCTTAAGAAGACAAGATAAAATAAATGCTATATAATCTGGCAAAACACACAACTTTAGTCCTAAATAATGAGGAAGTGCATGTTTGAATTTGAGTATATAGGTATATACTTTAAATTTTCAGCGTTTCTGATGTCCTTTTCCTTGTTTTAATTTTCGCGCTCCCACTTAGCTTCTCCATTGTGTCTGATTTTTTTTTTCTGTTGTAGCAACGCCTGACGTCACGTAACGCGCTCGGGCTCGGCGTAAGCTTTGACCCACCTCATGCGGACTGACCAATGAGGAGAGGGTCTTAACTTGAGGCCCTCTCTTCATTGGTCAGTCCGCATGAGACTGACTCTCAACCGCTCTCAACTCACGTTCAAAGTCATAGGCAGCTCAGCATATCTCTGTGCAGCGCAAAAGCCCAGGTGGACAGTTTGTTAAATATAAAGCGGGAGATTACAGATACAGTATTTTGCTCGTGCCCTTGCTGTCCTGGGCCCTTTAGATGTCGTGAGCCCCTGGGCAATTGCCCAGTTGCCCGTATGGTTAATCCGGGCTTGCACACACGTATTGATTTGATGCAACTGACAAAAGTAAAAAAAAAAAAGTTAATTTCCAAAGCTGCAAAAACAGTTAAAACCAAATGTTTGTCTTCAAGCAACATTAGAAAAAGAGATTTGCAGAATTTGCTGTTTTTTTCAGTTCTAGTTTTGTAATTGAAAAAATATAGGATTTGGAATTAGTCACATGCCTCATTAATATTTTTACATTACTTTGCAGAAAAAAGACGTTTTCAGCAAGTTTCAGCAACTGAAACATCTGGGACATGATGGGACAACGTCACAAGAGGACAGAAGGGTCATATACAGGTGAATGCAAATTGCTTATTAACAAAAAGGAAACTTGTGCAGTGAGCCGTTCTTCAGCCATACTTGGCGGGCAGAGCTGGATAGGAACTCAGCTGAGAACATACTCAGAATAGCTTTTACTGTGATTGGTAGCGATTAATTCAATTACTGTTTGTTAGGATAGTGGTATTTTCATTATTCTGACTCTGTATCTGTGGGTCAACTATGTTTGAGAGCTTGTCTTTGTGATTGTGTGTTTCATTTTTGCTTTTCTCCAGAGTTTTCCGCTGTAAATTCCCTGGATAAGCAGCAGATTTATTATTGACCGTGAGATGGCAATAATCAGGACTGGATGAAGGACTTTGCATTTGAAGACACATGGAAAGAAGTTACTGTGACCAGAGAACAAATACAGCAGATTTAATAATTTTTTTTTTTTTAAAGCTCCTGAAGTGTCTGTTACAGAAGAGTCCTTCCTTTAGGTTTTTACCCATCAGGAGTGACTATTAACTGGTTAAAAAAAGAACAGGATTACCATGAGGCAGTATACGCTGGAAAGATACTGCCAAATGAGGATGGGACCTTCCAGAAGACTTCAATCCTCAATGTTTCTCCAGATGACTGGAAGAAGGGCAAGTATGTTTGTGTGGTGAAGCACAAGGGAAAGGCCATCTGAGAGGGAAGGAAGTCGACTTATTACAGTATGTTTAAAAAAACAAAACAAAAAAAAAAAAAACTGTTTTTATGTTTAATGTTTCTCTCTCGATCGCTACAAACATTCTCATTTGAAGCTCCTAAAAAAAGAAAACACTAAATGTCAAGAAAGTAGTTATCAGTTGATGGCTTATTTTACTGTTTCTGCAAAATATTGTGTATTTTTATTCATGTGTTTCTATTTTTTTAGGACCTAAAGTGTTATACATTAAATTTCTTACCGTTTTGTTGGGATCAAGTGCAGCAGCTTTGTTTCGGCTTGCTTGCATATTACACAAAAGCCATCATATGGTAAGTGTATGTTTACCCATCTTTCTCCGATATGATCTTTTTTTTCCTCATTCATCAGGTTTCATCAGCCACAGTGACGTTATCATTCAAAAGTTTGGATTGACACAGATGTTTTGATGTTTTCGATATATGACCAAGCTAGAATTAAATATTCTTTACTAACTTTACAAATCATTATTATGGAAATGTAAAATTATTAAATGACATTCAAGTTGACATGAAATCTATTTTATAAATGCATGTTATTATTGTAAATGAGCTATGCATTATTTATTTATTTATTTATATTATTTTTCCAAATTGACCTTAAAGTCATAATTGGAACTTTTGGTGAAATGACTGACTTCTCCAATCCATCCAATCAACAACCAGAATCTCTTTAAATATCAATAAATTAGACATATTGTTAATAATTTGTCTCTCCATGATCATAATATCAAGATGATTATTCAACTGCATTACATGCATTTCAGAAATTCTGTTTTTTATATTTAAATTCTATATTTATAAAAACAAGCCAAATATTTATGCAGCATTTGAGAGATTGTGTGCAGAATTTGCTGTTTTGACACAATTTGCTGGACTTGAATTGGTCATATGCTGCTTAAGTGGTCATACAAAACAGTGTAATTAATAATATCTTGTTTATTCTTTATGACATTCATTTTCAGAAACTACAGTTTAACAAAGCATTTCAACCCATAGCACAGACTAACAGCGATGGACAATCATCTGCACAGCGCCCAGATTTCAATCCGACTGTCCAATCTTTAAGTCCTACAAAAGTTCTCATAACGTCTGTTATCCATTATTGTCCAACATCATCTGCTTTCCCACATGCTTAAGTTTATAACAGCTAAAGAATATCCAGATGCGGTCTGTACATGAAACCCAGGTTAATAATGCATACCTTAGATGCATTTGATTAGAAATAAGTATTACTCTGTGTGTGTGTGTGTGTGTGTGTGTGTGCACCTGGTATTCATCACGTTATGGGGACCAAATGTCCCCACAAGGATAGTAATACCAGTAAATTTTGACCTTGTGGGGACATTTGTGAGGTCCCCATGAGGAAATAGGCTTATAAATCATGCACAATGAGTTTTTTTGAGAAAGTAAA